>PVKV010023118.1:0-33979 GCA_004027835.1 Alouatta palliata | reverse complement strand
GCTGCATAATATTCCATGGTGTATATGTGCCACATTTTTCCTGTCCAGTCTATCATCGATGGGCATTTGGGTTGGTTCCAGGTCTTTGCTATTGTAAACTGTGCTGCAGTGAACATTCGTGTGCATGTGTCCTTATAGTAGAATGATTTATAATCCTTTGGATATATACCCAGTAATGGGATTGCTGGGTCAAATGGAATTTCTATTTCTAGGTCCTTGAGGAATCGCTACACTGTCTTCCACAATGATTGAACTAATTTACATTCCCACCAACAGTGTAAGAGTGTTCCTATTTCTCCACATCCTCTCCAGCATCTGTTGTCTCCAGATTTTTTCAATGATCCAGAATCTACAAAGAACTGAAACAGATTTACAAGAAAAAAACAAACAAGCCCATTCAAAAGTGGGCAAAGGATATGAACAGACACTTTACAAAAGAAGACATACATGAAGCCAACAAATATATGAAAAAATGCTCATCATCACTGGTCATTAGAGAAATGTGGGGAGTATTTTACATCTGTAGAGAATCTCCATCAGCACAATCAGGCTTCCCCATTCTAGGCATTTCTAAGATCTAGGAGAGATTGAGAATCTGACACTTTTAAAAGTCTAAAAATAAACATTTACCACCTATTCTCTCTGAGGGAGGCTTCGTTTACATAGCAAGTCCACCCTTGCTAGCCAGCCCTTTCCCTTTTTCCCTCCCATACCCTATCTTGCCACTAAAACTTATTTTGGGGCATGCTCTGAGACCATATTCTTTCTAAACTCTTAAAATAGTCTTGCATGTTTGCATGTTCTTCACATGTACCCCCAAACCGAAAATGCAATAAAAAGTATATATATTAAAAAAAAATAGTATATAAGCTACTGTATCTTATTGTTGGGTTTGGTCTTCATCCTGAAGGCTCTTGCGTATACATGTTAAATAAATTTGGATGTCTCTCTTCTATTAATCACTTTGCCTTATGTCCATGTGAATTTTTAGCGAACCATTAGGGGCCAACAGCCTATGGCCCCCACAGTCTCAAAATCAACCTTTCCCAACTCCGGAAAATAAGCAAAGGCTCACAACAGTTCAAGGTGTATTGGTTAAATAAAAAAATTACTGGATCTCATTAGGAATAGCAAGTTTTATGGCATTCAGCTTGCTCAGTTCCTATTATCCTTTCCCCAGCCCAACAGTGGTCTTAAAAATCAATAGACCTGCCTGGCATGGTGGCGCATGCCAGTAATCCCAGCACTTTGGGAAGCTGAGGAAGGTGGATCCCAAGAGTGATCAAGACCAGCCAGGCCAACATGGTGAAACCCCGCCTCTACTAAAAATACAAAAATTAGCTGGGTATGGTGCACCCGTAATCCTAGCTAGTCAGGAGGCTGAGACAGAATTTCTTGATCTGGGACCCAAGAAGCCAAGGTTGCAGTGAGCTGAAATTGCACTACTGCACTCTAGCCTGGGCTACAGTGAGACTCCATCTCAAAAAAAAAAAAAAAAAATCAAGAGACTTGCATGCATCATAGTTGTAAAATCAGCAGCCTATAAAACACTAAAGAAGCCAGAACAGGTTTGAAACTCCTCCAAAATCCCCATCTACAGAATATTGTTATTATTTGACCTGCCTGACAATTATTTGGGAAATCCTCATTCACAGGGCTTGTCTTTACTTGAACTGACTCAGAGTTCACTCAGTGGAAAATTCCCATTCCCAGGGTATTTTCCAAAATGTATCAGCAATAATTGTTTAACATGATAGCTTCCTGCAGTAGTAATATCAGTTGGGAAAAGCAGGAGGATGTTGAAAAATCTTAAAAGCAAAATCTGGGAATAAGAGGATCACAGAGAACTTTCAAAAGCTCTGACATATTCCTAAGGTTTAAGACTAGCCCACAAGTGGAAGGTTGTATGCATGCCCAGGAAAGGCCTGAAAAGTCCCTTATTGCTCACCTCTTATATTGAGGCTCTACACAAGCAGGTAGTTGTTAGCAGGATATGGGAGAAAAGGAAATGAAGAGTATTGCTAATAGGTACAAGGTTTCTTATTGGGAGAATTTTATATTATGAAAATTACATCTCTTTAAAGGCGTATTTTTAAAAAATGCCTTTAAAATAGTTCTATGAAATACAAGGTGACAATGCAAAATTACACACCATGCAGAAGAAAACAACCAAAACACATGAGCAGAAAACAAAAGTAGAGTTTGTTAACACAAAACTTTAAATAACAATCATTAGAAGTATAGAAAATATTAAAGAAAGAATCAAAATCATAAAGAATGAAATATAAGAGACTAGGTATGGTTGAAAAAACTAGAAATTTAAACATAGTTTTAAGTAATTCATAGAACATGAAAGAAGTCATGAAAGATAAATAATATTCTAAGATAATAAATCTTCTATTAACTAAAACTTGAAAGTTCCACCTCTGTCTAGGATAGAGAATGCCACAAGAGAATGCTCTTCCTTTTCTAATAAGGTAAAAAGGAAATGTTTTACAAAATTATCACTTTTTTTTAGCCTTCAGAGAAGTGTTATTTCAATAGAGCCAACTGGATTAAATTTAAAAGAGTAGAAGACTTTTCTGAGGAGAGATGGGACAAACTGTCAAATGGTATTTCTGGTTCTAGATCCTTGAGGCATCGCCACACTGTCTTCCACCATGGTTGAACTGATTTACATTCCCACCAACAGTGAAAAGCGTTCCTATTTCTCCACAGGCTCTTCAGTTTCTGTTGTTTCTTGACGATTTAATAATCCCCATTCTGACTGGTGTAAGATGGTATCTTGTTGTGGTTTTCATTTGAATTTCTCTAATGCTCAGTGATGTTGAGCTTTTCTTCATGTATGCTGGCAGCATAAATGACTTCTTTTGATACGTGTCTGTTCATATCCTTTGCCCACTTTTTAATGTTTTTATTTTCCCTTATAAATTTGTTTAAGCTCCTTGTAGATTCTGGATATTAGACCTCTGTCAGATGGGCAGATTGCAAACATTTTCTCCCATTCTGTAGGCTGCCCATTCACTCTTATGGTAGTTTCTTTTGCTGTGCAGAAGCAATACTTTTCATTATAAAGCTCTTTCATTTATTTGGTTAGGTTAATTCCTAGGTATTTTATTTGTAGCCATTGTAAATGGAACTACTTTATTAATTTCATTTTTGTATTGTTCACCATTGGCGTATAGAAAGGCTACTGATTTTTGTATGTTGGTTTTGAATCCTGGAACCTTACTGAATTTGTTTATCAGTTCTAACAGTTTCTTTCTTTTTTTTTTTTCTGAAGTCCAGGTTTTCCCAAACATAAGATCATAGCATCTGCAAATAAGGATAACTTGACTTCTTCCTTTCCAATTTAGATGCCCTTAATTTCTGTGTCTTGTCTGATTGCTCTGTCTAGGACTTCCAGTACTATATTGAATAACAGTGATGAAGGTGGGCATCATTGTCTTGTTCCAGCTTTTAGAAGAAATACTCAGGTTTTCCCCATTCAGTATGATACTAGCTGTGGATCTGTTATATATAGCTTTTGTGATATTAAAGTATGTTTCTTCTATACCCAGTTTTTGGAGAGATTTTTATCATAAAGGATGTTAATTTTTTCAATGGCTTTTTCAGTATGAATTGAAATGATCAAATAGTTTTTGTTCTTTATTCCGTTGGTATGATGTATCACACAGATTAACTTGTCTATGTTAAATTACTCCTGTATCCCTGAAATGCATCTTACTTGGTGATGATGAATGATATTTTTAATATGCTGTAGAATTCTGTTTTCTAGTATTTTGAAGAATATTGCATCAATGTTGACCATAAATATTTACCTGTAGTTTTCTTTTTTGATGTGACTGCCTGGTTTTGGTATCAGTGTAATAATGGCCTGATAGAATGAGTTTGAAAGTATTATTTCCTCGTCTGTTTTTCAGACTAGTTTGATTAGGATTGGTATTAGTCCTATGTTAAATGTTTGCAGAATTTAGCACTGATGCCTTCGGGTCCCAGGGTTTACTTTGCTGGGAAACTTCTTATAAATTTGATCTTGTTTCTTGTCATTGTTCTATTGAGATTCGGATTTTTTTTCATGGTTCAATGCTGGCAGGTTGTATGTATGTAGGAATTTATCCATTTTTTCTAGGTTTCATAATTTATTCACATATAGTTGCTCAGAGCAGTGTGTAATGATCCTTTGAATTTCTGTGTTATCCATTGCAATTTCTCTTTTTTCATCTCTGATTTTATTTATTTGGGTCTCGTCTCTTTTTTCTTTAATTAGTCTGGCTAAAGGTTTGTAGATTTATTTTTTCAAAACACATTTTTTCATTTTCCTGATGGTTTATATTTTTAAAATTTCAATTTCATTTGTTTCTTCTCTGATCTTTGTGATTTTGTTTCTTCCAATTTTGCATTTGGTTTGCTATTGCTTTTCTAGTTTTTTAGGATGCATCATTGAGTTTTTTAATTGAAGTTTTCTACTTTTTTGATATAGGCACTTATTACTATAAACTTTCCTCTTAGTACTGCTTTCACTATATCCCACAGGTTTTGGTATGTTGTGTTTCCATTTTCCTTTGTTTTAAGGAATTTTTCAATTTACTTTTAATTTCTTTATTTACCCACTGGGCGTTCAGGAGCATATTGTTTGATTTCCTTGTGTTCATATTGTTTTCAAAGTTCCTTGCTATTGACGTCTAGTTTTATTCCATTGTGGTCAATGAAAATACTTATTATTTCTTTAAAAAAAAAATTTTTTTTTTCAGTGATTCAAGTGGGCTAGGGATGGTTGTTGGCTTCTTTCAGAGGGCAATATGCAGCCAGTCGACCAAGACTCCCTCTCCATCATTACATTTATTCAGTAAAAGATTTCATAACGAGGTTTTAAGTCAACATGCTTGTGGATAATTAACAAGGTTAAAAGAGTGGTTTTATGAATGATAAAAGCTTTAGGTTTCAGGCCCAGAGTAAACACTATTAATGGGTAATTCCCCTTTGATCTCCCCCTGAGAGGACCATCCAGCACAAGTTTATGTGAGTAAACAGAGTAGAGACAAAGGGACGTGAGGTAACAGACTTAAACTGGGAAAGCCAATTATCATCCCTATCTCCTCCCTAATATAATGGACCAGCTACCTTTGGCCTGTCCCAATAAAACCTTTCTGCCTTCCAAAAGGTTTGAGACATTTCCCTAATATTTTCCATAATATTTTGCCAGCCAGACCAAGTGAATCTCAACACCAAAACATGTCACTGTTCCTGCATTCATTTGCTAAGGATAATGGCCTCCAGCTCCATCCAAGTCCCTGCAAAGAACATGATGTAATTCTTTTTTTTTTTTAAGTTTTTTTTTTATTATACTTTAAGTTCTGGGGTACATGTGCAGGTCGTGCAGGATTGTTACATAGGTATACACATGTATGGTGGTTTGCTGCATCCATACCCCCGTCACCTATATTATGTATTTCTCCTAATGTTATCCCTCCCCAATTGCCCCACCCCCTGCTATCCCTTCCCCAGCCACCCTCCACAACAGGCCCTCCCTGTGTCCCTGTATTCTCATTTTTCAACACCCACTTATGAGTACATGTGGTGTTTGGTTTTCTGTTCTTGTGTCAGTTTGCTGAGAATGATGGTTTCCAGTTTCATCCATGTCCCCAAAAAAGGACATAAACTCATGTCCTGTTTTATGAGATCATAGTATTCCATGGTGTATATGTGCCACATTTTCTTTATCCAGTCTACCACTGATGGGCATTTGGGTTGGTTCTAAGTCTTTGCTATTGTAAACAGTGCCACAATGAATATACATATGCATGTGTCTTGATAATAGGACAATTTATAATCATTTGGTTATATACCCAGTAATGGGATTGCTGGGTCAAATAAACTTTCTATTTCTAGATCCTTGAGGAATCACCACACTGTCTTCCACAATGGTTGAAGTTCCTTAAGGCAGTGTTCACTTTTTTCCAACACATTGCTGCTTTTTTACATTGGATAACTTTTCTGGATCTTTTATCAATTACACTAAGTGCACTGTTCTTTTTATTGTAAATCCAGTATATTTTTCAAATACAGTTTTTTTATTTCTAAAATTTCTCATAGATTCCTATGTCTTCATTTATGTACTGTAATATGTCCAATTAGCATGGTGACTGTGGACATTTCTGTCTGGTTTCCAGTCTCAGGGAAAAATCACTTGGCCTTTCACCATTAAATGTAATGTTAACTGTTGAGCTGCTGAGATTTGTTGTTGTTTTTCAGATTTTGTAGGGGTAGTTCTCTATTCCCATTTATTTGAGAGATTTTATGAAGGATGAATGTTAACTTTTGTCAAATGCTTTTCCTGCACTATGTTAATTTTTTTCTTAGCCTGTTAATAAGGTGGATTGTATTGATTGATTTTTAAAATATTTTGATCTAGCCTTACCTACTTTAGAATTAATTCCACTTAGTTTTAGTGTATAATTTATTATACACATTGTTGTAGTTAATAGAGTAGATTTGTTGAGGATTCTTATCTAAATAAACAAAAAGTATTGGTCTGTATTTTTTTTCATTTTTTCTCATTTTTTCTTTCTTCTTTCTTTCCTTTTCTTTTTAAAAAGGTATTTGCCTTATTTATAATACTGGTTTCACAAAATTACCTGAGACATCTTTCCTCTTCTTTTATTTTTTGTAAAATATTCTGTAAAATTTGTGTTAATAATTCTTGGAACATTTAGTAAAATTCTGTGATTAAGCAATTTGGGTCTGGAATTTATTTTTCAGAAATTTTTAAGTTACAAATTCAATTCATTTAATGGTTATAGGATTATGCTGCTTGAGCCTAGTAATTTTCTTTGCTTTAAAGTCACTTTAATATTAAAATAATCACTCTTGTTTTTTACTTAAGTAATGTTATCGTATTTTTTAATCCATTATTTTGCTTTCAACCTACTCATGCCATATCTGAAGTTTCTTTTAGACAGTGTAGACAGTGTATACTTGAGTAACATTTTTTTTTTTTTTTTTGAGATGGAGTCTGCCTCTGTCACCCAGGCTGGAGTGCAGTGGCACAATCTCAGCTCACTGCAACCTCCACATCCTGGGTTCAAGCAAGTCTCTTGCCTCAGTCTCCAGAGTACCTGGGATTACAGGCATGAACCACCACGCCCAACTAATTTTTTTGTATTTTTAATTGCCAGGGTCCAACCTGCAGACCTGGGCTTGCATGACAGATGAATAACATATACTGACACAGATATTTTGCCTGTCAGTCAGGCTAAGAGTCCAGGCCACTCACTGATACTGACAAATGTCTGCTAAAGAGTTAGCAGCTATGGCCTTGACCAGCCAGTGAAGCTCACATTTATTTAGTACAGATTAAATGACAAAGGTCTTGAGTAAACATCTCTAGTGAGTAATTAACTTTGCCAACCCACCCCCCCAACCCGTAGTAGAGAGCACTTCCCACACATAAGATCAAAGGTTGGTCTTAGGACCCCCTGAGTAAACAAGCTATTTAGATAAACTCCTCTACATTCCTATGTAATTACACCCTAAGCTTTTAAGAGAATTCAGCTGCCTTCAGCCAAATCTTTTACTGAAGCTATGCAAATCCCCTGGCCTTCCAAGAAGTTCTGTGACTTTTTCCTATAACTATCTTTATAATTTTTCCTCTAAAATTTTCCCACCACCCTGACTGAACTCCTACATTTAGTAGAGACGGGGTTTCACCATATTGGCCAGGCTAGTCTCGAACTCCCGACCTTGTGATCAGCCCACCTTGGCCTCCCAAAATGGTGGAATTACAGGTGTGAGCCACTGTACCAGGCCCATTTTTAAAAAAATACACTTTGACAATTTTTGGCTTTTATTTATTTAAATTATTTATATTTAAGGTAGTTATTGGCACATTAAGGACTATATTTGTTCCTTTATTATATGTTTTAGGGAGTTACCTCTGGATTTTGGTTGTTGTTTTTCTATTTCTCTTTCTTTTCTTCCTGAGTGTTACATGAACATTTTAAAGACTTCATCATGTTTTACTTATATATTTTTGAATACATTATGTTTGCCTAGTTTTCTTAGAAATTGCTCTAGGTATTAAATATGCATATGCAACTTATCCCAGTTTATTGGTATTAGACTTTTACAAGTTGGAGCAAAGTATTGTAACCTTAGTTCCATTTAGATTACTGTGCCTTGCCCAGTTTTGAGTACAATTATCTAAAGTATTTTCTCTACATATGAGAGCGGCACAGAAGATGTTATAATTTTTTCTTGAAAAGTATTTTGCTACTTCCCGCTGGTCTTGGTATCAGATGAGAACTTCACTGTCATTGGAATTGTTTTTCCCTATCGATAATTCATAATTTTCTCTGCTTGACTTTAATATTTTTACCTTTAGGTTTCAAGAGTTTAATAATAATGTGTCTCGGCATAGATTCTTTGAGTTTATCCTACTTGACTTTTGCTCAGTTCTATGAAAATTAAGGTTTATGTCTTTTTCCAAATTTGGGAAGCTCAACCATTAATTCTTCGAATACCACATTCTTTCTTTTGAATACCACATTCTTTCTTTCGAATACCAGAGGGAGCTCTGGTACACTAATAATACAAATATTGAATCTTTTGTTTTTGTGCCACAGGTCTTGGCATCCTACTTGCTTGAGTCTATTTTCTCTCTATTAATCACAGTGGGTAAATTCTATTGGTTTGTCAAATTCACTGATTCTAACTTCTGTCATCTCCACTTTACTATTGAGTCTATCCAGAAAGTTTTATTTATTTCAGTTATCGTATTTTTCAGTTCTATAATTTCCATTTGGTTCCTTTATAACTTGTATTTATTTTCTGAGATTTTCTATTTTGTTATGTGTTTCAAATGAATTTGTTACTACTTACTGAAGGAATTTTGTGGTGTCTAATTTAAAATCTTTGCTCAATAGCAAAATGTTTGTTCCAACATCTGATCTCAGTATTGATCTCAACTGACTGTCTTTTCTCTTTCAGTTATGATTTTATTGATTCTTGATAAGACTAACAATTTTGTATTGTATTCTGAACATTTTGGATACTACATTAGCAGACTGTTGATCTCATTGAAATTCTGTTTTAGCAGGCAGGCAATTACTCTCCTTTGATAGAACATATAATGTCTGGCCTGCATTTGTGGGCTGCAGTCTTAAATTTAGTCTTTTGTGTTCTTATAATTTTTCCTTCCTTTTTTTTTTTTTTTTTTTTTTTGTTGTTGTTCTTCTGATTAAGCACCTGCTAGATCCCCATTGGTACTGCCACAGTGCTAGAAGATGCTTTTTTAAGCCACCCAGTTTTCATTAGGTATAGGAAGGGAAGGTGTTGTGTCAGTAGGAGAGAGGAGAGAGTCTTTCCTGTGTTCCATTCTTTGGCTACTGAGTATTGGTGGGTTTCTTACTCCATCTTTATGATGCTAGAGGGGAAGAGAAGTGCCTTATCAGGTTACATTCTGTTTCTGGGTTTAGGGCCAGGAGCTCCAAGGCCTGAGAATCTCTGATTCTAGGTAGTGGACTTAGTTTACCATCTGACACTGGATGGAGGGCTTGAAGACACTAGACCTGCCATACTGTTGCTGCAGATAGAGACACTGGTGCCAGTAAGTGAGGGGTAAAGAGTAGGTCAGCTCACCCAGCTGTGTTTTCACTATCACTGTTGATTTGGGCAGATTTAGCCTGCTACTGTCACTGTGTATGGGTCTCCCTCGTAAATCCCTTCTTGACTTTCCTTTTCCAAGTTTCTTTTATTTTTAATTGCTATTTTTAAGTTACTGTGTACATGTGTAGGATGTGCTCATAGGTAAACGTGTGCCAGGTTGGTTTTCTGCACCTATCAACTCATCACCCTTTTAAGCCAAAGATAGCAGGCCCAATTATTGTCGTTGTTGTTTTCTGTCTTTTTTTTTCCCATAAGTTATTGAAGTACAGAGGGGTACTCTGTTACTAAGTAAGTTCTTTAGTGCTAATTGGTGAGATTTCAGTGCACCCATCCTCTAAGCAGTACACACTGCACCATATTTGTAGACTTTTATCCCTTGTCCCCCGCCCACTCTTCCCCCCAAGTCCCTAAAGTCCATTGTATCATTCTTATGCTTTTGCATTTTTATAGCTTGGCTTCCACGTATCAGTGAAAACATATAATATTTGGTTTTCCATTCCTAGGTTACTTCACTTAGAACAGTAGTCTCCAATCTTATCCAGCTCACTGTAAATGCTGTTAATTCATTCCTTTTTATGGCTAGGTAGTATTTCATCATCTATGTATACCACAGTTTCTTTATCCACTCATTGATTGATGGGCATTTGGATTGTTCCACTATTTTGCAATTGTGAACTGTATTGCCATAAACATGGATGTGCAAGTATGTTTTCGTATAATGATTTTTTTTCTTCTGGGTAGATACCCAGTAGTGAGATTGCTAGATCAAATGGTAGTTCTACTTTTAGTTCTTTAAGGAATCTCCATACTGTTTTCCATAGCAGCTGTACTAGTTTACATGCCCACTAGCAGTGTAGAAGTGTTCCCTGATCACCGCATCCACACCAACATCACATCTACTATTTTTTGATTTTCTGATTATGGCCATTCTTGCAGGAGTAAGGTAATATTACATTGTGGTTTTCATTTGCATTTCCCTGATAATTAGTGATGTTGAGCCTGTCTGGTCCTGGATTTTTTTCTTGGTAATTATTTAGTTACCATTTCAATTTTGCTGCTTGTTATTGGTCTATTCAGGGTGTCTGATTCTTCCTGATTTTAGTTAAGAGCAGTGTACTTTTCCAGGAATTTGGCCATCTCTTCTAGGTTTTCCAGTTTATGTGTGTAAAGGTCTTTCACATGTTTGTTGGCCATTTGTATATCTTCTTTTGAGAATTGTCTATTCATGTCCTTAGTCTATTCATGTTATCTTCTAGAATTTATGTAGTTTCAGATCTTAGGTTTAAGTCCTTAATCCATCATAAGCTGATTTTCGTACAAGGTGAGAGATGAGGATCCAGTTTCCTTCTCCTACATGTGGTTTGCCAATTATCCTAGCACCATTTGCTGAAAAGGGTGTCCTTTCCCCACTTTATGTTTTTGTTTGCTTTGTTGAAGATCAATTGGCTGTAAGTATTTGGGTTTATTTCTGGGTTCTCTGTCTGTTTCATTGGTCTGTGTGTCTATTTTTATACTAGTACCATGCTGTTTTGGTGACTATGGCCTTATAGTATAATTTGAGATCAGGTAATGTAATGGTTCCAGATGTTCTTTTTGCTTAGTCTTGCTTTGGCTATGTGGGCTCTTTTTTTGTTCCATATTAATTTTAGTATTGTTTTATCTAATTATGTGAAGAATGATGGTGGTATTTTGATGGAGATTGCATTGCATTTGTAGATTGCTTTTGGCAGTATGCTCATTGTTACAGTATTGATTCTACTCATCCATGAGCATGGGATGTGTTTTCATTCGTTTCTGTTGTCTATGATTTCTTTCAGCAATGTTTTGTAGTTTTACTTGTAGAGGTCTTTTGACTCCTTGGTTAAGTATATTCCTAAGTATTTTATTTTATTATTATTTTTGCAGCTATTGTAAAAGGGGTTGAGTTCTTGATTTGATTCTCTGCTTGTTCACTGTTGGTGTATAGAAGAGCTATTGATTTGTGTAAATTAATCTTATATCCAGAAATTTTGCTGAATTATTTTATCAGTTCAAGGAGCTTTCTGGAGGATTCTTTAGGGATTTTAAGGTAAACAATCATATCATCAGCAAAACGTGACAATTCAACTTCATCTTTACTGCTTTTTATGCCCTTGATTTCTTTCTCTTGTCTGATAGCTCTGGCCAGGACTTCCAGTACTATGTTGAAGAGGAGTGGTGAGAGTGAGCATCCTTGTTGTGTTCCAGTTCTAAGAGGGAATGCTTTTAACTTTTCCCTATTCAGTATTATGTTGGCTGTGGGTTTGTCATATGTGGCTTTTATTACATTGAAGTATGTTCCTTGTATACCAATTTTTCTGAGGGTTTTAATCATGAAAGGATGCTGGATTTTGTTAAATACTTTTTATGCATCTATTGAGATGTTCATGTGATTTTTATTTTTAATTCTCTTTATGTGTTGTATTACATTTATTGACTTGTGTATGTTAAACCATCCCTGCATCCCTGGTATGAAACACACTTCATCATGGTGGATTATCTTTTTGATATGTTGTTGGATTCGGTTAGCTAGTATTTTGTTAAGGATTTTTAGCATCTATGTTCATCAAGGATATCAGTCTGTAGTTTTTTTTTGTTTTGTTTTTTTGTTTTTGGTTATGTCCTTTCTTGATTTTGGTATTGGGGTGATGCTGGCTTCATAGAATGAATTAAGGAGGGTTCCTTCTTTCTCTATTTTGTAGAATAGTGTCAAAAGAACTCGTACCAATTCTTCTTTGAATGTCTGGTATGACTCTGCTGTGAATCTGTGTGTTGACACCAGCACCTATTTCAGTGGAGGTGGCAGGAAGGTGGGGTGCAATAGGTTCTGTGAGGGTCCTTAGCTCGGGTGGTTTAATGCTCTATTTCTGTACTAATTGGCCTCCTGCCAGGAGGTAGTGCTTTCTAAAACGCATCAGCTGTGATAGTATAGAAAGGGACTGGCAGTGAGTAGTGCCCCAGAATTCCCAAGATTATATTATGCCCTTTGCCTTCCACTAACAATGTGAGTAGGGAGGGACCATCAGAGCTAGCCGTGTCTGAGCTCAGAGTCTCCTTGTGTGGGTGTTGCTGCAGCTACTGTGGGGAATGGAGGTGAGATTCCCAGGTCACTGGAATTGTGTACCTAGGAATATTAAGGCTGTCTCTGTGAGTCTTACAGGTTGTCAGGGAGGTGCAGAAAAGCCAGCAGTCACAGGGCTCATCCAGCTTCCTCTCAAACTGAAGGGCCAGTCTCACTCCCACTGTGCCCCCTCCAACAGCCCAAGACTGTTCCCAGGTGGTGGTGGAGATGAGCTTAAGAACTTGTCCCAGGCTACCTGCCTCCCAGCTTTTCCCACCTATGGAGTCTGCACACCAGATTTGTGCCTTCCCCCAAGTTCTGGCCAGGAGGCTTCTCACTCCATTCAAACTGTTACAAAGTTTAGCTAGACTATTCCTTCTCTCTACCCCTCCCTGCTCCTCTGGCTGCCCTCCTTATGGATCCCTATGATGTCAAGCAGGAATGGCCTGCGTGGGGACCCAGTGAGCTACCAGGGCCTGTCAGCTGCTTCTTCTACCCCTGCATTTAGCTCGGCTCTCTAAATTGACTAAGCCCCAGGTAAGGTTGGAAACTTCTCCCACAAACAGACATTCACTTTCTCCATTGGGGTGTGTGTTCAGCAAAGGAGGCCCTCCCTTTCTCCACTTCCAAGTTGGGGCACTCCTAGTGTTTGGGTTGTCTCCTGGGTCCTGCAGGAGCAGTTTTCTCCCTTTAGCAGGTCTGTGGGCCCTCTCCAGATTTCTGGCTTAATCTTGCAGTCGATTTGGAGCTAAAATTAACAATGCAAGCCTGCACACACTGCTCTGTCTGGAGCTGCAATCTAGCCCTGCCTCTCATCCACCATGATGATCCTGTGATCTATTGCTGTTGTTGTATACCTCTTGGAGATTCCGGGTTGCAGGACTTTCTGTTGCCCAGTGTCAGATATATAGAGATAAATAGAAAGCCCAGGGAATCCACCAAAAAGTCGAAATACTAACATGTAATTCTTCAATTACTTCCTGTTCACATTTCCAATTAAATGATTGTTATTTACAGGAAAATTAGTTACATGTTGTGGAGAGTGGCAGGGAAAAGTGAGGGTTCACCATCTTACCTCAGAATTGGAATTTCTTCATCATTTTTAACTTCAAATTATTCAACATATCTTGGCAACTTTACTTCCAAATTATTAACTTCAAGTTTAGGTGCTTCTTATTTGCACTCTGGATAAACCTCATCTACTACTTTTTCAACATAACATTGTCAATGAAAATATCATCATAAGTTCAAAAATCTCTGTTGAGCTAACTCTTCTATCAAAGTTGATTTTAAATCTCCTTGCTATACAAAGCCCTCTGCGGTGGTCTTTTATTTATTAACTCTATCTACTTGTATATGTATTAGTGTACATTATTTACTATGACAAATAAAATGATAGTGTCTACACAGACTTGCATACACTACAGGTAGATTATTGTATTCACTTTTCCCCAACCACATCCTATACACACTTTCCTCCAACCATTTGCTTAAGTTCTTCTCATCATTTATTCAATTATTTATACATTCAAGCAAATATCTTTTAAATGCCTTCAATCTGCTTGATATTGTCCAGATTCTGGAGACAACATGTTTAACAGGACAGTGTGGACATCCCCAATGTCAGGGCCTTATAGTTCAGCTTTGAAATAAACATCACACAAAATATTGAAGAAACTAGCTCATCATACTGTACAAATGTGAAGAAAAAATAGCAGGGAAAAATTTGGCTGACCTGACTTTCACTATGCAAATGAAGCTCAAGCTGATATCTGTAAAATAAGTTAGAGTTAGGCAGGTGAGCAGGAAGGGAGAGGAGTGTTTCCAGCAGAAGGAATTGTAGCATGTGAGGAGGCACTGAAGACAGAAAGTACACTTAAAGGATAAGAATAAAATCAGGGGAGTGGAAAGGAGAAGAAGTTCGATAAGTAACCTAATACCTCTCTAGTTTCTTTTCATATCTCATTTTCTACTTTCAAGTTTCATGGAACAATTTATATTTCTATTCGATTCTTTTAAAAACCAACTCTACTATTTTATTTCATGCTGTTGGTTTCTTCAGTTAAGTATCTGTGATGGTTACTACTGAGTGTCAACTTGATTGAGATTGAGGGATACAAAGTGTTAATCCTGGGTGTGTCTGTGTGGGTGTTGCCAAAAGACCCACTGGGGAAGGCAGATCCACCCTTAATCTGGCTGGCACAGCTTCCAGCAAATAGTGACTATTTTAAGATCTAAATAACGCTTTTATTTTGACCAACTATAAAATAATTTAGCAATGCAAATAAACACTCAACGGTTATTGCCCACCAGGTATTTCCAAGACAGTGACAGAGACAGACATATTTATAAAATATTCTGCTACAAAGTATGATGAAATAAGTACTATAACAAAGGCTTGTATAAAATGTTCTGGCACATAAGCAGCAAGTAGAGATTAATTTCAACCAGGACACTCTGCAAGGCTTCTTTCAGGAAAAAAAAAAAAAAATTAGATTTCGAAGACAGGAAGATATGGCACCCAGCGTGTGGAAAGGGGGTCATTTCAAGGAATTCTATTATCGTTACATTGCTTAAATGTTTCGAAGGTGTCTCATTGTTCTTAGGATAAAATCCAAAATACTTACTAAGGCCCATGTGGTCCTGAGTTTGTCCCTGTTTATATTTCTAGCTTTTTTCTTTGCTATTTCATATTTAAAATTATTAAGTCAGTGAATTTTTTGTGAGTTAAGCAACACTAAATATTTTTGGTAAGCAATTTGAAATGCACACTCACATGAGTTTTTTTACTTTGTTGCTTAAATGCTGATTTAATTTTACAGTTAGGCATGTCCCTATGAAATATCTCTTTTTCTCAATTTCTATGTGGAAATAAAATGCATATATTCATTCAATTTCATGTTCCAATCTCAAGGAGATTTATTTTGTAAGAAAATCTTTAAATGTAGTTTGACCCAAGGTTCATATAACAACACAATATCCAAATGGTATCTTATGATTGTATAATATATTATTGCATCTGGAGGACATTATGTTAAGTGAAATAAGCCAGGCACAGAAATATAAATACCAAATGGTCTCATTTATATGTAGAATCTAAAAAAGCAAAACTCATAGAAGCAGAGTAGAATGATGGGGACCAGGGGATGGAGTAGGGGTGGAGGGATTGGAGATCTATTGGTCATAAGACATAAAATTCAGCTAGACAGTTGGAATAGATTCAGGAGATCTATTATACAACATGGTTACTGTAGTTAATAAAAATATATTGTATACTTTAAAAATTGCTGAAAGCATAGATTTTAAGAGTTCCTAATTTATCCATAATTTGTATATTAATGACCTGTTGAAATGGTAACATTTTGTACTTATTCAGTTAAGTAAAACATATTAATAAAATATATCACTGCAATCTCTGAATCATTCATGTTATAAACAACACTAAGTCACAAGGAACAAAAGATGTATGGAAGGAGAGAAAGAAGAAATATATCTATATTCTAACTAGTCTCAAAACATAAAATTACATGTAATTTTAGCATAAAACTCATGAAGTTCTGTCTGCAAATCTGCATTTTAAGTTATTGTTCTGGTCAAATCAGTTAGTCATAATGAGTATAGTAATTTAATTAAGCAGATATTCATTAATATTACTTATAAAAACAGAAAATAAATTTTAAAGGTGGTTGATATGCTCTCCTTGTTTGCACAGGACAGCTTCCTCACTCAGATCTTTTATTTTAAACAGTTTACGTCTTCATCTTTAGACATTAACGTCCTAGATCATCTTTCATATTCTAAATTCAAATTTGTCTGTACTTAATTACTGGTGTTTCTAATAAATACCTACAAACCAGTATTGGTAGGTGGATTTGTATTCTCATGTGGGTTTTGAGAAGTTTCTCAAAGGGGTGGTATTTGGGTTGCACATAAGAAAATGAACAAATTTTCTCCGGATAGTGAAAACAGTAGGCAGACTTTAGTCACCTGCGTGTTAGCAAGCAAGTAAACAAAAAATTCTAAGAAGACTCCAGACTGAACATGGGGTTAGACTCTGGTATGAGTAAGAAAAGAAAACCAGCTTCTCAATTTCATGGAGAAAAATTTCAACTGTGGTGGACTGACTCGAGACACCTAGTTTTACAGGATCTGGACAACAATAAAATTTTCTGGCGGTCTTATTTTGAATGTGATGCAGTTTTTAAAGTTGTGCAGATGTTAACATGTAAATCTGAACAGAGAATTATTTCACAAAACATACTTTTTGCCAGAGAGCAAAATAATACCACACAATTTCTTGATTATTCTGGCTTTTAGACATAGAATTTGAAGTTCTCTTTCTCAGAATTTCATAAGGCATCTTTAATGTTCTTAGCAATTCAAAACAATAAGAAAGTATATGTAATACAATGATCAATTTAAGTTTTTATTTTAAATATCTCATTTTTTCTCTGTTTTCTCAATTCAATGTCTATAATTTTTATTTCTTATCAGTAGTAGCAGCCCTCTTAAGTGTAAACTCAATCCATTATTAAAATTAATAAGAACAAAATTCAAAAAATATTCAAATTATTTCAAAACCAACATTGTTTTAAAATTATGCTGTTGCTAAAACTGAATAAATGCATTTTATGTATAAAACGGTGCACATTGTTTCTTATGCAACATCTAACATTTAATTGTCACAAAATACTGTGAAATATATATTATTATCTTAATTTTAAGATGAGAGATCTGAGGCTCAAAGAGATTGAAAAACTTTGATAGATACTAAGTGCCCAAGCTGAGATCTAACTCTTATCTATATTCTGTGAGGTCTGAGGCTCAAAGATATTGAAAAACTTTGATAGATAAAGAGTGCTCAAGCTGGGATCCAACTCTTATCTATTTTCTTCTTCAACCATAAGTTGGTATAACAAGGAACAAAATAGATGATTAACTGTGTCCTATGTTATGATAGAGAACTTCCAGAGTGACTATAAAAGAACATTGCTATGAAGTTGTTTGACAAGTGATGACAGAAAAATGAAAAAATGTAGACATGAAGTCATCACTATTACTTTAATAGTGAAAACCATTCATCCAATTGAGTGAAGCTCATATTAATTTCCAAGGAATTCTGTTTCTTACTTCTTTTTTAAAGGTTTCTTCTCAGTATTGAAAATAAACTTAAATCTTCTACTGCAACTGGGAGGTTTTCTTAGTACTGAATTGCTTAGTGTCAAAGTCACTATATAATTCTCCAAATAAATACAAACTATACAAGTAAAATAAACATGATCTTTGTGTGTGATCTGGATAAATTAATGCATATATATATTTGCCTGATCTTCAGCTATAATTGAATTTGAAATAAGATCAAAAGCCAAAATTTGGCAATATTTAGCTTTGCTATAGTTTGTTAATTAGTTTTTGATGAATATTTTATTTTAAAAAACCCAACTGATTCTAACTACATGGTAGAAAAGAGTAGGGGAGAAAATCTTTATATCTACCAAACAAAAAATAAAAAAAAGAGAGAGAGAGAAAAACAAAATTGACACCAGCCTTGTAATGTAGGTTTCACATAGCTTGCCATTCTAAATTAAGGTTTGATATTTATTTTGTTTAGGTTGCCTCCTGATGAGACTCAAGGTGGTTTATGAAAACGTTGATTAATTTAGTCTTCTAGGCACATATTAAGGATCATGAGGTCATAGGTTTGCACAGATTTGGATATGCAAATGTTCTGTAGTAGCTTAAACTGTTACTATGGAAAAAAAATTAGTGATGTCTCACTAATTGTTTTTTACACAGTTGAAGAGGTGCTGAAATTGGTAGACAAGAAAACTCTCGCAGTAGGTGGAAAAAAGATAATTTTGAGAATCAGCATATGCTTTGAGAAATTCAGATATCACAACAAAGTTCCAAAAAAGAAATCAGAACTCAAATTTTCTATTATTTTTAAAGCTCAGACTTATTATAAATCCAATAAAATTACTGAAAATAGGCTTGCTAATTCTAAAAAACCTCAAGTTGTTACTTCATGGTTTTTATTTTTATATTTATAGATATAAATCCTTGCCTTAACTATTTATTGTATGTGATACATACTGACACCTAATATGCACTGAAAGATGTAGTAACAAAAATAATTTTTCTGCAGTAATTTATGCACATTTGAGTCTGTGTCATGAACTATTCATACTCATGAAATACAGAATCAGGTCAGAAAAATTGCTGTAGGAGATAGAAGGTCTTGAACTGGGTGGCTTCACTTTTTAATATCTCATTGTATGCTTTTTAAAAAATCACATATTTTTCAAAATTGATAAATAATATAACTTCTGCTAACTCATGGGAAAAATATCAAATTTCACTTGTAATACTAGAAACTGGATAAATCTTTCTTCATCTACTATTGATCACTTTTGAGTATAAGAGGCCATTTTGTTTCTGACATTCTGAGAACTAAGTTGTAGTATATAGTACCTATATTAAATAGAAATGTATAGGGTAAACATAGTATAGCATAAAGTAAATATGAATATAATAGTGACTTTTTTACATTCAGACAAACACATGTGTTCACTACCCCACTTGGTAAGCAATGGATCCATTTATTTGTAATATTTAAAGGGTAGTCTGTTATGCTGGAACTGACCTACCATCTAGTATCCTCATTCATACTAGGTTTTGAAAAATTGTGTTAATTGACCTATCCATGGTAGTCCACAGTCAGAAATTTGTACATTAAGTGTTAAGTTGCCATGCATTCTTCTCCTTCATAGGTAAGAAAAACAAAGTATCTCATGAAAATGAAAAAGTTTTTTCATTTATACCAATATTCTAGGTGTGAATGTATTGAATCTCATTGTATTTAGTTGCTAAATTATCATTCTGGCAACATTGTAAATTCTGTCTTAATTTTGGGGTCCAAAGTTCTACCTCCATTTTTTGGCCATGAAGTCTAAAACTCATAATATTACTGTGATCTCTTATGTGCACATGTATCCAGATATTTATCATTTTCACTTTGTAATGTTAGTTACATTGCTTCCTTTCCATTTCCATTGTTAGCATTTCAGTCCAGACTGGTCACTTTGTATCTATATTGTTTTGATAATCTCTTATGAAAAGTTATACATCTTCTCTGTCTCCCTAACCGTTTTTCCCAATACCAGTTACTGAAGTTGTACTCTTGAACCCAGAATGATTCAAATATTTTTTTCAGTACCAAATACAGTCAATTATTAGAAGCGATCTCATCCTCTGTGTTGAGAATAATTGTAAGACTCTGAAGAGAAAGAAGAAGATGAATATAAGAAACGCGCCGGGCGCGGTGGCTCACGCCTGTAATCCCACCACTTTGGGAGGCCGAGGCGGGTGGATCACAAGGTCAAGACATCGAGATCATCCTGGTCAACATGGTGAAACCCTGTCTCTACTAAAAATACAAAAAATTAGCTGGGCATGGTGGCACGCGCCTGTAGTCCCAGCTACTCGGGAGGCTGAGGCAGGAGAATTGCTTGAACCCAGGAGGCGGAGGTTGCAGTGAGCCGAGATCGCGCCATTGCACTCCAGCCTGGGTAACAAGAGCGAAACTCTGCCTCAGAAAAAAAAAAAGAAAAGAAAAGAAAAAGAGAAATGCAATAAGAGACAAAGAAAGAAGGGAGAAGACCTGAGACCTGATGACAATAGTTTGAAAACTGTCAATAATAAATATAAGCGCAAAAATTATTTTGCTGATAGCATTAGTCATATTATTTTTTAAGTAATTTCCAAACCATTTCTCACAGAGGTATTTAAAAATTTTTATTCTTTCAAGTGCATAATTTGAGAAATTCTAGATATAGCTCTAATTTGTTCTAATGAATATTTTAAACACCGATAGTGTTTCAGGAGCTTAAGGAAAGGTCAGAAAACCTGGCTTTCCTTTATTCTAAAAAAAAAAAAAAACAAAACAAAACAAAAAACAAATTGCTTATTTAGTTTTTGTATACTGACTTCTATTGTAAAAATATGCTCATTAACATTTAAGATACGACACAGTTCTTTTTCCTAAACTCTAGTTTTGTACCTCCAAATGCAAAGGAAGATCATGTATTCTATTCATGCTTTTGATGATTATCTGTTGTTACACATCTGGTTAAGATTTATTACTTATTTTTAAAATATAGTTCTTGAGTCATAATTAAAATTGCATACAATTTACTAATTTAATTATGTCTTTAGCATATGTACAGGATTGTGTAATCATGACCACAATTATCTGACCAAAAAGAAACCCTACGCACATCAGCAGTCATTCCGTTTCTTTTCACTTGCCATCCTCCCGCCCTAGGCAACTATTGATATACTTTCTGTAAAGCCTTGTGATGTATAAGCTATTTTCCTTGTTTTCAAGAAATTTTCAGGACAGTGAGAAAAACATACACCCATAAATAACCATATCAATAACCATGTGGATTTTTCTCCTAGTTTATTTCTTAATATAACAGAAAACCCAAAGCAACAGGGACTTACGAAAGATTTGTGTGATCACATAAAAGGAGTCAGGAGGTAGAAAGTTCAGGAATGATTTTTCAATTTTATGAAATTATCAGAGACTTTACCTTTTCTTCTTTTTCTTCTCTAATATTATTATGCCTGCCTTCTTTTTGAATAGTTATATTATGGCCCAACATGCAAGCACCAGCATTTATGGAAAAAAACAAACACAAAAAGACAAATATGGGAATGTTGAAACTGTGCCTCTCTCACCTGACTCTGTTTTCTTTAGCCAGTCACTACTGAACAGCATTTATAAGAAATCTAGCAGGAGGGAAGGCATGGAATTGGGGGTTTATGATTAGCTGTATTTCCAACTTGAATTATAATCTGAATTATAATTCGAATTAGAATCAAAAAGCTGATCAGATTATTAAATTAAATTAATTAGTATTAAATTCTGGACTCTAAGGAAAATAGTGAAACTAAATGTTTAACATTAGAAAATAAGTACTTATATAAGGGAGAACAAGAAAAATTGGTATGCAAGCTCAGATACTGGAGACATTACTTCCAGTTAGGTGAATGAGACAAAGACAATATAGTCTTGAAGGGTAGGAAGATTTCACATATTAGATGAAAGTAACGAATCACAGGAAATGCCAGTAACAATTGTGTTTCTGGGAGAGCTCAGACTCTATAGAAATCAAGTTACAAAATATTTCAGTTTCTCTGATTCTCCATTGCCTTCTGGCTTACAAGTCCTCTATACAGGGAACTTGCAGAACAACAGAGTAAGGCAGTCAGAAAACAAAACAAAAATTTAATTGGTTAAATATACATATATATATTAAACACACACACACACACACACACACACACATTTAAAAAAACTATGGAATTTCCTAAGAGAAAATAGCAGAGAAACACTCATTTAAGAAAATCCACCAAATCTTGGTAGAAACAGGGGAATCTGTGCAATGAAATGCTTGATTAACATTTTCCCCAACTCTGTGTGATGAAAGCTCTGCCCTGAACACATGCAGTCAAAAAGTTGGGGTTTCTTTTGTTATACTCAAGTGAGTTAGAAGGCAAGCACCACACTTTGAGTTTCAATTGAGGGTCCTTTATTGTCGGCAACCAAGAGTCAGCGCACGCTCAAAAATCTTTCTGCCCTGATGAAGGGGAGGTAAAGTTGTTTATGCCAATTTTTAGGGAGGGAAGGGGGAAGCTAGCTGAAGTGGAATTTTACAGAAGCAGAACAAGCAAGTTAGAAAGGGGAGCTGGTTACCAGGAGGTTAGTAGTTCTCATGATTGTTGCTTACTAAGGTGGGTAATCACAATGGCCAGGGGACTTGCCAAGCAGGATGTGGTTACAATGGTTACAAGGTTCTGGGTACAGTGTGACCCAGCTGTGCACCCAAAGGGGGAATGGGTGGGGAGGGTGAGGCTAAGATGGAGTTGGTCAGGCTCACACTTAAGGTGGAGTCTGTTTGGCTCACTTTACCTTGTTTTCCCAGTTCTCATTATGGTATTAGGGTTTCATCCAAGAAAGGGGTGGTTTCTGCCATTTCTGACTTACCTAGCTGTGATGTACAGAAGCTCTATTTTGGGTATGTAATTGAGATAACTGTTACCTTTTTCCCTCATCATGTTCCTACCCATACAGTGAAAACTCTACCCAGTGCATGAAAGTCTGAGAATACTGGAGCCTTTATGATTGCCACCACGGGAGTCTCTATACTGGAAAGGGGATAGAGAAAAGAACAGAAATTTCACACTGTCCCCAAGAGCCTAACTACAAAGCAGGGGTATCAACCCAGGAAAACTGGGTCCCTGTCTCAAGCTCTGGTGAAGTGACACAGTGTTTCTGCCCAGGAGGAAAGGCTGGCTATAAGAACAAAGAGCACTGCAGCTCTTCCTGAGAGCACTTAACTATATTTGGAACAGAGATTGAAACTCCATGCCTAAGGACATTATGGGAAACTATGAAAGTCTTTGTGGAGAACAATCAAGAGAAGACTGGTACCTCTGAAACAGCCAAAACGACAAAGCAGTCAGAACTCAGTATAAAAAGCTAGAGAAAGGCTTTTCTCTAGAAGAGCCTTCCTAGAAGAGCCTTCCTGGAGTCACAAAATGTTTTGGAGATCAGTAGGCTGTATGCATATACTAGATTGCACCTATCCAGAAACAAAAAGGATTACCTGGGACAGACTTAAAAGGATTCTCTAAAACACACAAAGACCTATGAAAAAAATAGAAGAAACTCATTAATAAAAGGGCTTAAACACAACTTTCCACCAAATATTGACTGAACAATTAGCTATTTTGACCCAGGATTTGTTTCTTAAACACGAATTGTGAGGCAGGCAAAGAAAAAGTATGATACATACAAAGGGAAAAAAGCAAAAACAGATTTTTTGTATGCAGATGACTTCAAAAGAGATTTCTTTTGTAGACAAAAAAATAATTCAAAACAGCTGTTATGAATATGTTCAAAGAACTAAGAAAAACCATGATTGAAGAATTAAAGTATAATTAGAATGTCTCATGAAATAGGAACTATCAATAAGTCAATAGAAATTATTTTTAAAAATAAATTGAAATTCTAGAATTGAAAAGTCACTAGAGGTACTCAATAGGGTATTTAAATTTTCAGAATTAAAAAAATTAGTAAACTTGAAGATAAAACAGTAGAGACTGTATAATCTAAAAAACAGAGAAAAGAAGAAAGAGACTAAATAAATATGGCCTCTGAGAAATATAAGAGATCATTAAGCATATTAATGTATGTATAATGAGAATACCAGCACAGAAGAGAGAAAAGGACAGAAAAAAAAAATCAAATAAACAATCACTCAAAGCAATCACTAAAAACATTACATATTCCAGAAGTTCAATAAATTTCAACAGGACAAAAGAAAAACTCCAAAACAGATCCATACCCAGGAACATCATAGTCAAAATGTTAAAAGCCAAAAATAAAGAAAAAATCTTCAGAGTAGTAAGAGAAAAAAATGACTCATCACATACAAGGGAACTTTAGTAAGATTAATAGCTGACTTCTAGTAAGATTAATAGCCAGAAGTTAGTCAGATGGCATATTCAAAGTGCTGAAAGTAAGTCAAAACAAAATATGTCAACAAAGAATCATATCTGGAAAAACTGTTTTCCAAAACTGAAAGTAAATAATTTTTGGATAAATTAAAAAAAAAGGACATCATCAGGATTTTCTTACAAGAGATATTTTTAGAAGTTATTTAGACATAAAGCAAATGACACCAGACAGTAATTCAAATTCACATGTAAAAACAAGAGTACCAGTAAAAGTAATTATGTAGATAATAGGAAAAGATTGTATAATTGAATGCTTGTTCTCTTTTCTTAATTCATTTAAAAAGATATTGTTTAAAGCAATAAGCAAATAACAATATTGTTTGTGTTACAATATATAGAAATGTAATATATTTCACCTGTAATCCCAGCACTTTGGGAGGCCAAGGCGGGGGGATCACAAGGTCAAGAGATCGAGACCATCCTGGCCAACATGGGAAACCCCGTCTCTACTAAAAATACAAAAAAAGTTAGTAGGGTGTGGTGGCGTGCACCTGTAGTCCCAGCTACTCGGGAGGCTGAGGCAGGAGAATTGCTTGAACCCAGGAGGCGGAGGTTGCAGTGAGCCGAGGTCGTGCCACTGCACTCTAGCCTGGTGCCTGGTGATGGAGTGAGACGCTGTCTCAAAAAAAAAAAAAAAAAAAAAAAAAGAAATGTAATGCATTTCACAAGTATAGCACAAAGAAGATGGGTAAGAACAAAGTATGAGTAAAAAAATGTCACTAGCTGGTAACTCAAAACCACAAGAAGAAATGAAGATTATGAGAACAGAGAAAAAGGCTAACATAAGACAATTTATAAACATATAACTTACTCTCTTCCTTTAGACTCTTCAAAGGTTAAAAGACATAGGATTATATAAAGCTTCAATTACAACAATGTATAGCAAGGATGCCAAGATAATCCAATGGTGGAAGAATAGGTTTTCTACAAATTGCGCAGGCACAATGGGATGGTTACACGCAAAAGAACTAAATTGCACCCTTATCTTACATCATGGACAAAAATGTGTTGTAGAAAAAAAAAAAACTCAAAATGAATTGTAGACCTAATGTAAGAGCTAAAACTAAAAATTATTCAAAATAAAACACAGGAATACATTTGTATGACACTGAACTAGGCAATGGCTTTTTAGTAGACAAAAAAAGCAGAAGTGACAAAAGAAAAAATAAGTAAATAGGGGATGATATCAAAATTAAAATTGTTTTGCTCAAATTATATCATCAAGAAAGCAGAAAAATAACCCACAGAATGGGAGAAAATATTTGCAAATCACATTTACTATAAGGAAGTTATATCCAGAATAGATAAGTAAATATGATGCAGCTACTTTGAAAAACAGTCTAGAACTTCCTCAAAATGGTAAATATTCAGTTATTGGTCAGATGTTGTGGCTCATGCCTTTAATCCTAATACTTTGGGAGGCAACGGTGTGTGGATCACTTGAGGTCAGGAGTTTGAGACCAGTCTGGCCATCATAGTAAAAAACCTTAACTCTAAAAATAAAGAAAAAAGAAAAAGGTAAACATTCAGCTATCATATGGCCTGACAATTTCACACATAATTTTATGGCTGAATGCATGAAAAACAAAACTCACTGATCTATTGCCTATCAAGAATTCCATTTCACCTATAAAGATACACATAGCCTGAAAATAAAGATGAGAAAAGATATTCCATGTCCATGGACACCAAAAAAGAGCAGAAGTAGCTATACTTATATCCGGCAAAATAGATTTCAAGACAAAAAATGTAAGAAGAGATAAAGAAGGTCATTATATAATGATAAAATGGTCAAGTCAGCAAGAGGATATAATGATTGTAAATATACATGCATCCGACACTGGAATGCCCAGATATATAAAGCAAGTATTGTTAGAATGAGATAGACAGACCCCAATAAAACAAGAGCTTGAGATGTTAACACCCCATTTTTAGCACTGGCTAGATCTCTCAGTCAGAAAATAAATGAAGAAACATTGGATGTAATTGGCATATAGACCAAATGGATGTATTAGATATTTACAGAACATTTCATCCAATGACTTCAGAATACACATTTTACTCCTCAGCACATAATCATTCTAGAGGACAGACTCTATGTTAGGTCATAAAGCAATTCTTAAAATATTCAAAATAATTGAAATAATATCAAGCATCTTCTCTGACCACAATGGAATAAAACTAGAAATTAATGACAAGAGGAATCTTGAAAACTACACTAACACATGAAAATTAAACAATATGTTGCAGAATGACCAATGGACCAATGAAGAAATTAAAAAGAAAATTGAAAAATTTTTTGAAACAAATAATAATGGAAACACTATATACCAAAACCTAGAGGATAAAATAAAAGCAATAGGAAGAGGGAAATTATAGCTGTAAGTTCCTACATAAAAAAAAAAAAAAGAGAGAGAGAGAGAGAAACTTCAATAACCTAATGATGCACCTTGAAGAACCAGAAAAGCAAGAGTAATTTGAATTCAAAGCTAGAAGAAAGTAAATAATAAAAATCAAAATAGCTATAAATGACTTTTAAATGAAGAAAACAATACAAAAGACCAATGAAACAAAAAAATTTTTTTGCTTGAAAAGTTGAACAAAATTGGCACCATTAGCCAGACTGAAAAAAAAGAGAGAAAATGCAAATACTAAAAAATCAAAGTGAAAAAGGAGACATTAAACCTGATATCACAGAAATTCAAAGGGTCATTAGTGGATTCTAGAGGCAACTACATGCCAATAAATTGGTGAATATAGGAGAAACTGATAAACTTCTAGACACATACATGCTACCATGATTGAGCCATTAGGAAATCCAGAACCTGATGAGATCATTACAAAGTAATGAGATTAAAGTCATAATAAAATGTTTCTCAGTAAAGGAAAGACCAGGACCTGATGGATTCATTGCTGAATTCTATCAAACATTTAAAGAAGAGTACCAACCCTACTCAAACTGCTCCAAAACATAGAGGGAATATTTTCAAACTCACTCTATGAGACTGGTATTATCCTGATACCAAAATCAACAAAGACTCATCACAAAAAGATAACTACAGACCAATATCTTTGATGAATATTGATGCAAATACCCTCAACAAAACGCTAGCAAACCAAATTCAACAATATATTAAAAAGACTATTCAGGCCAGGCATGGTGGCTCATGCCTGTAATCCCAGTACTTTGGGAAGCTGAGACAGGAAGATCACTGGAGCCCAGGAGTTTGAGACCAGCCTGGACAACAGAGCAAAACCCCAACTCTACAAAACGTAAACACTAACTGGGCATGATGTCACACATCTGTATTCCTAGCTACTCAAGAAGGTAAGCAAAGAGGATCACTTGAGTGTCTAGATGGTAGTGGTTGCAGTGAGCCATGTTTGCATTACTGCTCTCCAGCAGAGATGACAGAATGAGATCCTGTCCCCAAAACAAACAAACAACAACAAAAAAAGCATTCATCATGACTAAGTGGGATTTATCTCAGGCATGCAAGGATAGCTCAACACACATAAATCAATTAATGTGATATATCATTCCGAAAGAATAAAGGACAAAATTCATATGATCATTTCAATTGATGCTGAAAAGGCATGTAATAAAATTCAACATATCATGATAAAAATCCTTTAAAAACTGGATATGGCATGAACATACTTCAACATAATAAAAGCCATATATGACAGACCCACAGCTAGTATCATACTGAATGAGGAAAAACAGAAAGCTTTTCCTCTAAGAGCTGGAACATGACTAGGATGCCCATTGTCACCACTATTATTGAACATAGTACTGGAAGTCCTAGCTAGAATTTTCAGAAGTGAGAAAGACATAATGGGCATCCAAATTGGAAAGGAAGATTCAAGTTATCTTTGCTTGCAGATGATATGATCTTATGTTTTGGAAAAGCTAAATATTCCAGAAAAAAGCTATTAGAACTGATGAATTTATTAAAGTGTCAGGATACAAAAACAACATACAAAAAATCAGTATCACTTCTATATGTCAACAGTAAACACTATGAAAAAGAAATCAAAAAATAATTTTATTTACAATACCCACAAATAAAATCAAATACCTAGGAATTAATTTAAATAAAGAAGTGAAAGATCTACTCAATGAAAACTATAAACACTGATAAAAGAATTGGTCAGAATGCTATGTGGAGGATCAGGGGAAAATGGTGGACAGGAAGCAGGACTAGATTGCAGCTCCCACTCAGACAGACAGAACAGTGGTGGAGACTCGCATCTTGAACTTTTGCTCCAGAACTACTACAGGAATAAACCAGGAAAGCTGAGAGAACCCACACACCTTCTGAAAGAAGCAGACTGCTCCTGCAGGACCCAGGAGACAACCCAAATACTGTGAGTGCCAAAGCTGTGAAAGTGGAAAAGGAGGACCATCCACCCCCAAATACACACCCTCACTGGGAAACCTGAAAGTCTAGATCATGGGAATAGGATCTGACCTTACCTGGAGCTGAGACAGTTTAGAGAGCCAAGTTAAATATAGGAGTCAAGGAAGCTGTGGGAAAAGGCCTTTGGGCTCTCTGGGTCCCCTGGGAAGCTATTTTGGACTTGTCTCACAGATGTCCCTGGGGAAGGCTGCCAGAGGTATTAGGAAAAGACCACAGGGAGAAGGAAACCTCCAGCTGAGCTTTGTAACAATTCCAACTGAATGTGAAGTCTCCTGCCAGAACGTGAGGGAGGGAGTGAATCTGAAGTTCAGACTTGACAGGGTGGAAAGCATGAAAGCCCTGTTTGCTTTTGCAGCAGGGAGGCTGGTAGTCTGGGACAAGTTCTCAGCCCTGCTCACCCACTGCCTGGAAGCAAACTCAGTGCTGTTGAAGGGGTCATAGTGGGAGTGAGATTGGACTTTTAGGTTGCATAACAGCTTGGTGAGGCCTGTAACTGCTGGCTTTCCCTCTCTTGCCTGACAACCTACATGACACAGCAGAGGGAGCCATAATCCTCCTGGGAACGTAACTCCATAAACTTGGGAGTTACACCCTATCCCCCACACCAGCCACAGCAAGCACCACTCAAGGAGATTTTGAGCTCTGACACACCTAGCCCTGCCCTGACCTGATGATATTTCCCTACCCACCCTGCTAGTTAAAGACAAAGGTCATATTTTCTTGGAAGTTCTAGGGTCCTGTCTACCTCCCGATCCTCTCTATGCTGTCACAGCTGATACTGCCTTGAAAGTGTCACCTCTTGGCAGGAGGCCAATGAGCACAAAAATAGTGCATTAAACAGCCAAAACAAAGGACCTTCACAGAGTCCATTTCACCCCCTGCAACTTCAACCAGAGCAGGTGCTGATATTCATGGCTGAGAGATCTGCAGATGGTTCAATGACAGGACTCTGCAGATAACCCCCAGCACCAGCCCACAGCCTGGTAGGCCTTCTGGGTGGCTAAATACAGAAGAGATAACAATCAGTAAAGCTCAGCTCTCAAGAAGCTACATCCCTGAGAAAAGAGGGAGAGTACTACATCAAGGAAACACCCAATGAGTAAAAGAATCTGAATGGCAGCCTTAAGCCCTAGATCTTGCCTCTGATATGGCTCACCCAAATGAAAGGGAACCAGAAAAACAATTTTGGTAATATGACAAAACAAGGTTCTTTAACGACCCTCCTCCCACCCCCAAATCATACTAGCCCATCTGCTATGGTCCAAACTAGGAAGAAATTCCTGATGACCTGAAAAAGAATTCAAAAGATCAGTTATTAAGCTAATCAAGGAGGCGCCAGAGAAAGGTGAAGTCTAATTCAAGGAAACAGAAAAAATGAAAAAAAAACTGATACAAGAAATGAAGGGAGAAATCTTCAGCAAAATAGATAGCATAAATAAAAAACAGTGACAACTTCAGAAAATAAAGGACACACTTAGAGAAATGCAAAATGTTCTGGAAAGTCTCAGCATAGAATCAAACAAGCAGGAGAAAGAACTTCAGATCTCAAAAACAAGGTTTTTGAATTAACCACATCCAACAAAAACAAAGAAAAAAACGAACAAAGCCTCCAAGAAGATTGGAATTATGTTCAGTGACCAAATCTAAGAATAGTTGGCATTCCAGAGTAAGAAGAGAAATCTAAAAATTTGAAAAAATATATTTGGTGGAATAATCAAGGAAAACTTCCCCTGCCTTGCTAGAGACCTAGACACCCAAGTAGGAGAAGATCAAAGAGCTCCTGAGAAATTTATCACAAAAAGATCATCACCTACACACATTGTCATCAGATAATCTAAAGTCAAAACAAACAAAAGAATCTTAAGAGCTCTAAGCTAAAAGCCCCAGATAACCTATAAAAGAAAACCTATCAGATTAACAGCAGATTTCTGAACAGAACACCGTACACACTAGAAAGGACTGGGGTCCTATCTTCTGCCTCCTAAAACAAAAACAATTATCAGCCAAGAATTTTGTGTCCAGCAAAACCAACCTTCATAAATGAAGGAAAGATACAGTCTTTTTCAGACAAACAAACAAGAGGTACTTGATAGTGCTGAGAGAATACAGCACTCCCAAGCCAGCACTAAAAGAACTACTAGAAGGACCTCTAAATCCTGAAAAAATACTCTGGAAACAAATCAAAACAGAACCTCTTGAAAGCATATCTCTCACAGGACTTATAAAACAAAAATATAAAACACACACACACATACATACAAACACACACACACACACAAAAGCAGAGTATCAGGCAACAAATAGCACAATGAATGAAATAGTACCTCACATCTCAATACTAACATTGAATGTAAATGGTGTAAATGTTCTACTTATAAGATACAGAATTGCAGAATGGATAAGAATTCACCAGCCCACTATCTGCTGCCTTCAAGAAACTCACCTAACACATAAGGACTCATGTAAACTTAAGGTAAAGGGACAGAAAAGACATTCCATGAAAATGGACAGCAAAAATGAGCAGAAGTCACTATTCTTAATCAGACAAAACAAACTTTAAAGCAACAGCAGTTAAAAAAAGGCAAGGGAACATTATATAATGATAAAAGGCCTTGTCTAACAAAAAAAATCACAAATTTAAATATACACCTAACAATGAAGCTGTGAAGTTTATAAAACAATTACTACTAGAAGTAAGAAATGAGAGAGATAGCAACACAATAATAGCGGGGACGTTAATACTCCACTGGCAGCACTAGACAGGTCATCACGACAGACGGTCAACAAATAAATAATCAATTTAAACTATACCCTGGAACAAATGGGCTTAACAGGTATTTACAGAAAATTCTACCCAACAACCATAGAATATACATTCTATTTATTAGTCCATGGAACTTTCTCCAAGGTAGACCATAGACAGGCTACAAAACAAGTCTCAATAAATTTAAGAAAATTAAAATTATATCATGTACTGTCTTAGACAACAGTGAAATAAAACTGGAAATCAACTCCAAAAGGAAACTTCAAAACCATGCAAATACATGGAAATTAAATAACCTGCCCCGGACTGATCATTGATCGAAAATAAAATCAAGATTGAAATTAAAGAATTTTTCAAATTGAATGACAATAGTAACACAACCTATCAAAAACCTCTGAGATACAGAAAGGGTGGTGTTAAAAGGAAAGTTCATAGTCCTAAATGCCTACATCAAAAAGTCTGAAAGAGCACAAATAGACAATATAAGGTCGCATTTCAAAGTACTAGAGAAACAAGAAAAAACCAAACCCAAACCCAGCAGAAAACAGGAATAGCCAAAATCAGAGCAGAACTAAGGGAAATTGAAACAAAAAAGGAAGACAAAAGATAAATGAAACAAAAGCTAGTTCTTTAAAAAGATAAATAATATTGACAGACCATTAGCAAGAATAACCAATAAAAGGAGAAAATAAAAACAAGCTCAATTAGAAACAAAACAGCAGATATTACAACCAACACCACAGAAATATAAAGGCCCATTCAAAGCTACTATGAACATCTATACATGCATAAACTAGAAATCCTAGAAGAGACGGATAAATTTCTGGAAATATACAATCCTCTTAGCTTAAATCAGGAAGAATTAGTTCCTCTCAACAGACCAATAACGAGCAGTGAAATTGAAATGGTAACTAAAAAATTACCAACAAAAAAAGTTGAGAATCATTGGTACCAATCCTATTGACACTATTTCACAAGAAAGAGAAAGAGGGAATCCTCCTTCTAATCATAATCTAATCTAATCCTCCCTAAATCATTCTAGGAAGCCAGTATCACTCTAATACCAAAACCAGAAAAGGGCATAACAAAAGTAAGAAAACTACAGACCAATATCAGAAACATAGTTGCTTAAAATCCTTAACAAAAGCATCCATGACAAACATAGATGCTTAAAATCCTTAACAAAATATATCTAACCAAATCCAATAACATATAAAAAAGAACAAATCTTGAGGCATCACATTACCTGATTTCAAACTATACTATAAGGCCATAGTTACCAAAGCAGCATGTTACTGGTATAAAAATAGGCACATGGACCAATGAAATAGAGTAGAGAACCCATAAATAAACCTGAATACTTACAGCCAACTGAACTTCAACAAAGCAAACAACAGCGTATCTTCAACTAACCTAACAATAACATAAAGTGGGAAAAGGACACCCTTATCAACAAATGGTGCTGAGAAAATTGGCAAGTCACATGTAGGAGAATAAAACTGGATGCTCATCTCTCACCTTATACAAAAAATCAACTCAGGAGGGATCAAAGACTTAAATCTAAGACCAGAAACTATAAAATTTCAGAAGATAACATTGGAAAAACCCTTCCAAGCATTGGCTTAGGCAAGGATTTCATGACCAAGAACCCAGAAGCAAATTTAAAAAAGAAAGATAAATAGATGAGACATAAACTAAAGAGCTTTTGCATGGCAAAAGGAACAGTCGGTAAACAGACAACCCACAGAGTGGAAGAAAATCTTCACAATTTATACATTTGACAAAAGACTAATATCCAGAATCTATGTGAGCCTAAATGAATTATCAGGAAAAAACAAACAAGCAGGCCTATCGAAAGTGAGCTAAGGACATGAATAGACAATTCTCAAAAGAAGATGTACAAATGTCCAACAAACATGAAAAAATGCTCCACATCACTAATGAACAGGGAAATACAAATCAAAACTACAATGTGATACCATCTTACTCCTGCCATAACGGCCATAATCAAAAAAATAAAAAAACAGTAGATGTTGGTGTGGATGCATTGATCAGGGAACACTTCTACACTGTTGGTAGGAATGTAAGCTAGTACAGCTGTTATGGAAAATAGTATGAAGATTCCTTAAAGAACTACAAGTAGAACTACCATTTGATTGATCCAGCAATCCCACTACTGGTTATCTACCCAGAGGAAAATAAGTCTTTATATGAAAAAGATACTTGCACAGGAATGTTTATATCAGCACAATTTGCAGTTGCAAAAATGTGGAACTGATCTAAATGCCCATCAATCATCAAGTGTATAAAGGTGTATATATACATACATACTTGCACAGCATAGTACCTTTATACACTCGTAGAATATTACTCACTCATAATAAAGAATGAATTAATAGCACTCACAGCAACCTGGATGGGATTGGAGACAATTATTCTTTTTTTTTTTTTTTTTTTTGA
>PVKV010023117.1:0-34024 GCA_004027835.1 Alouatta palliata | reverse complement strand
GGTGAGAACCTCTAGCCTCTGCCGGACCATGATGGGGGTGAGAACCTCTAGCCTCTGCCGGGCCATGATGGGGGTGAGAACCTCTAGCCTCTGCTGGACCATGATGGGGGTGAGAACCTCTAGCCTCTGCCGGACCATGATGGGGGTGAGAACCTCTAGCCTCTGCCGGACCATGATGGGGGTGAGAAGCTCTAGCCCCAGAGGTTCTCACTGCCATCATGGGGTGAGATGCATATTTCATGTGCTCTGGTTCTCTTTAATGTTGCACAGTATTATATAGAGCTTTAGGAGTCAAGTAGGGGCAGCAGTTCTCATAACGAGGCTGCTTCCAAGGCGGGTTTCACCGAGAGATTCCCATCTCCTCCTCCACACCACTAAACTCATGGTTACCACATTAAAGATGCTTGTGTGTGAGCACCTGCATGTCTGTTCCACCGTCGGAGGAGAAAAACGTGGAAATCCTTAAAAAAAGGTGATGCTAAAAAGTCTCTGGTCCCTGTATAAGATGTACGTAACCTCAACTGCATCCTGAAGAAACACGAGCTGAGCAGAAACGGTTAGACAGTCCACAAAGTACCTGCCCCACACTTTTTATAAGTGTCAAGGCCATGACAGAGAAGGAAAGATGCAGGAACTGATGTAGGTTAGGAGGGACTGCAAAGCTTTGACGAGTAAGTGCAATGCGGGATTCGAAGCACCGGCGAACGCGGAGAAGTCTGTGGTTTAGCGGACAGCCGGTGCAGGCTTGATCCTTGTACCTGCTCATGTGTGATACCATCCAGGAATGCTGGCGAGAGATACAGGAGCTCTGTGCCCTATCTTAGCAATGCTCCGGTAAGCCTAATTTCCCTCTAAAAAGGCAAATGTAATCTACCAGGCTTTGGCTGTGGTCAACTCACTGTTGCTTGGTCCTGCCGCGTATGATTTCCAGGTTCTCAAAAGCATGGAGGTCTGTCCTGTTTTCAGGCCAAGCCTGAATCAGCAAAAACCCTGTGAGGCAGAAGAAAGGCTCAGACGCACACCACGTAGGAGTGTATTTTTTGTATGAGACATTACTCTAGGACTCTCAGGGACTCTGTATAATATGAACAGCGAGTGGGAAAATTTGATTTGTTTTGATTCTTTTTTATCATCATCTTCTCTGAGTGAACATGCACATGGGTAGATACAGGCTGAGCCAGAGTTCACAGCAGCCTCCCGCCTCCCCCAGTGAGTCTGCACGGCTCCCACCGCCCCTCCGGCTGTGGCCCTGGGACCCCTCCTGGGCTGCATATCTGATTACCCCAAAGAGGCTCCTGCTGTGATTGATTATCTGACATTTATGGACTGGTATCACGTACAGGAGCTTTACGGATTTTCCTTATTTGATTCCAATCCTAAAACAGTCTTGTTATGTAGGTCTAATTTTCCCATTTTAGAGAGGAAGGAAGTGGAGCTCAGGTGGCAGTCAGGGACCCAAGGCCTGCCCGTGGCCCTGCAGGGCTCTGGCGCCCAGTTTCAAAGGGCTGAGGCCCAGGCTGCTCCTGGGGTTATGGGCCACCAAGGCGGCTGGCTGGGGCTGGGCAGGAGGGAGGAAGCGTGTTCACTTGTGCAGTGAATGACCCAAGCCTGGGCTTAACATGTCCCCCTTTGCCTGTAGGAGAAACTGCACTTTTGAACAGTATCAACACATCAGCCATCAATGGTAAAATTTTAGAAGAAATGTTTTTATGCCAAGGGAGAAGGAAGTATGTCAAAAAGTTCTCTCTCTAAAACACTGATTTCCCATTTATATTTATGTGATAATTCAGCTCAAACCTGTGATTTCCTTAACGGTTTTCAGAATATCCAGTTCCTTTGGATCCAGAGGTGGAGTGCGTGTGAAGGAGTCACTGAAACAAACAGCAGGTGATTATTGTTCACCAACCTCCACCAGTTAACAAGGCCAATTTTGTTTTTCTCTGTACAAGTAACTGAACCCGTGACTTACCCCCTAAATGCCACCGGCAGGATGTGGAGATCACCACTGATGGACGTGCAGTTTTTGAAGTGTTTAATATTTGTAGCATTTATAGAGAGTGTGTCTTTAAATTTACCAATACCTATTCCGTTACACACTGCCGAGATAAGAGAGAGATGTATTCCGTTCACATTTGTTGAATTAAAAATAGCTTAAGATCCACAGGCAGAGGGCAGCAGGAAGGAACTCCAGCCGCGGGAACTGCCATTGCCACGTCATCCTTCATTCACTCAACAAACATTGACAGGGCTGGGGAGGGTGCGGGGGAGGGGCAGGGGGACACCAGGACCTATGACACGCTTCGGGGCTACGGTGGTGTAGGAGACGCCATCGCTGTCACCCCACGCCGACCTGGCATTCGCCTCATTATTTTCCATGGGCGGCGTGGAGCTGGACTGCACCCAGCTCTGTCTCCCCCGGATTGTCCCAGGGCTGGGCACCTGGCGACCTCATCCGGGCCCCCCACCCTATCACAACCTTCAGTGCCTTCCCATGGCCTAATGTGGCTTTGCAGTTTAAAATGGTTGTTTTTTAACGAGACGAGGAAGATGCGTTCATTCGGAGGTGGCTGAGAGCCCAGCCTCAGCCGCCGAGAGTGAGCCTCGCCCGCACCCCGGTGGGCCTCCTACCTTTTCGGCAAGGCCCTTCACACTTCTTACACTTGCGGACACCGTCTTCCTCCACCTCGTAGCTGTCGGCCCCGCAGGCTCGGACGCAGGAGCCGTGATCAGTCACCACGTAGTTACCTAAGGAAGAGAGCGTGGAAGGAAGGTGATGACGGTGGCTCCAGGTGCTCGGGCCTCACACAGCGCCCAGGTCCTCCTCTCCAGGGCTCATGGAAAGGCTCCATCCTCCTTTGGCTTTATTTACTTTAAGGACAAAGAATGACAGGTCTGAAATGGAAGAGGAATCCCATTCAAGAGTTTAATAACATTCTAGGCTGCAATGTGGACCATAGGGTGTTTCAACACGGCAGGAAACAGGTGTCAGGGAAAAAGCATCGTGGTGCTCGCTAGGGTACAGCACCTCTGTGAGCTCCTGTTCTTCTTGTAGGATCTGTCCGCAGGGCTTATGGTTAGAGCTTGAGTGTTCATTAAAAATGTGTAGACCTAAAAGAGCACTCTTCCCCCAGAGTGGCTATAGGCGAGGCTGCGTTTTATTCTGGTGGCTGATGCCAGCTTTGCCGTCATTGTCAGTGGCCCTTCCTGACGTGGCCCTGGGTCCCTTGTGGGGCCAGCTATTTTGCATCCCAGTGGCACCTCAGCCCTCTCCTCCACCTGCTCCCAGCTTTGAAGTAATTCATTTGTGTTAATAGTGACTTCTGTGTTATTTTTAGGAACTCTATGTGTCCCCCTTTTTTTTTTTTTTTTGCTTATTTGTTTGTTTGTTTGAGATGGAGTCTTGCTCTGTCACCCAGGCTGGAGTGCAGTGATATGATCTCAGCTCACTGCAACCTCCACCTCCTGGGTTCAAGTGATTCTCCTGCCTCAGCCTCCTGAGCAGCTGCGATTACAGGTGCCTGCCGCCACGCCTGGCTAATTTTTGTATTTTTAGTAGAGACGGAGTTTCACCCTATTGGCCAAGCTGTTCCTGAACTCCTGACCTCAGGCAATCCAACCCCTTCATGCTTCTAAAGTGCTGGGATTACAGGTGGGAGCCACCGTGCCCAGCTTGTTCCTGTTTTAAGTTCCCCAAGAAGATCCTCAAAAATATTTACAGGACCTTGGTGATTCTTCTGTGAACCATCTGCTCTTGGTATTTTAGGCTCGAAGTGTTTTCCTATGGATTTTAAAGCTCTATTAAGCCCTCTCTCAAAGATTGTATCTGTGTCATCACTCAGGCACATTTTTCTTTAGCTTCGTTTGTCCTTTGCCTTATAATGCTTCTTATTTTGTGTATTTTTTCTGGGAGTGTAAAAATTTTCATGTACACAAATCTGGCAGGGTAAAATCTCCCCCTCATAATTGTTCTTTCAATTTTTTTTCCTCAGTTAATCTTCCCTTCTAGAGATCAAGATTGGCTTCTAAAACTCTTTCGTTAGACAAAGTTTTGCTTTCCCTGTTAGAAAGCATTTTATGTCACCACTTCCCTAAACCCTGGAGCCAGCAGTACAAATGTAAATACGAACAAGCAAAACTCAAACCCAAACCATCAAAACAAAACAAAATAACAACAAAACCTGTGCAATACTTCTAAGAGGCATAACTTTCACTGGAATTTCAGCCACTCAAAAAGGCAGGTCTTCTGACAGTTTCTCTGATTTAGGTCTATTACACACCTGTTTGGCACAAGCGCTAAACAGTGACATGCCCCTGCTTTGTGCCCAGCAGACAACTGAATACCGTAGGCTGTGGCTGCTGGGCGAGTGGTAAGGGCTGAACAGCAGGTGTTTCTCCTGTGAGGTGGCTTTGCCACCAAGATCTGCCCTGTGCACAGAGCAGCCCCCATGGGTGGACACGGCCACTGCCTGCCCGCTCCTTGGTAGCAAGCCAGCCCCTCACCTCTGCGCCTGAACTGGCACAGGGTCACCTCCGCACAGCGAGGCAAACACATCCACCCAAAGACTCTCTAAGACTGGGTACTCCAGGGCTCAGAAGAAGACAGTGCAGGACAAGGATGCCTGACCAGAGGGCCCACAGGGAAGGACTCACGGGGACACTTCTTCACGCAGGTGGCACCGAAGCTGTATTTGCCCTCGGGGTTCACATCCATCTGATACGTGGTGGGGTTGTAGAGCATGAGTGGGGGGCAGGTGTCCTTGCATGTGGCTTCGTCTCGGAATTTGCGGCAGACCTGGGGAGGAGAAAGAACACGTTGGGCAAGTGAGTAAGGACACTTGGTGGGCGCCACACATGGAGGAAGCACGGCACGGTGTTGACTCCCGTCAAAAAGCTCAAGTTACGGCCCTCATAGCCCAGTGTTCAACTCGTGTGGGAAAACCTAGCCGGCGCCCTCTGCAGAGTCAGAAAGACCATTCTTCTAAAAAGTCATTTTTTCTTAGATGCACTGTCCCACCCATCATAATTTATGGATGATGACAAAAATACATCTCTTTACTAACGTACAGATGATGGAGTTTGCACATTCTAGAGGTGACTATGGAGTGACATTAACGTTTAAACTCAGATTACATTGGGCTTCCCTCATAAAGTACAACTGAGTGTACATTTTATAATGTATTGCTGAATGGCAGGAAACCTTGCCTAGGTCAATGCCCTGGAAAGGGGACAGACCCAACACAGCGGGGGCTCTTTCCAGGATCAACCCCATGCACAGTGTTCTCCCTGGGGCTCACATTACAAACAGCCCAGGGGGTCTGAGTCCAGCCTCTGGAATTTAGGAATCTTCCCTGAAACCACAGAGTCTCTGGATTTAGTCTCAGGGAGGACTTCATCACACCCAGCGCCCACTTCAGGAATCACATCCACCAGCCTTGGCGTCTCTAGGACTTCCAAGATGCTCCTGACCTACACCCTCTGGTGCTGCCCAGACCCCCCTGGGGCAGCAAATCTCCTGCTGGCACTTTCTGCAGTACTTCAGGAGCCCTTGAGGGCAGGGTGTAGTCCAGGAGGTGCCTGAGAAGTGGTGGAGGAGCTGAGGGATCTGTGTCAGGAGGCCCTAATGTAGCCCCAGCCAGCAAGACCCATGTGGCTTTCCACGGTCTCTTAGGGACCTCACGGTGTCAAGTCTCTAGTGGTATAGCGGAAGTCAAACAATAAAGAGAGTAGGCTGTTGGCAAAACAAGGCACATTTATGACAATACTTGCATGTAGTATTTAGTGCTTGTTCTGTGCCCAGGTCCTGCTGACGGCCATCGTAGGCATTGTGTCCTTTAAGCATTCAGCTGGGAGAGACTTTGTTACACATCATTGTCAGGTGGGGAAATGGAGGCATGGAGATCCCATGATTTTCCCAAGGTCTCAGTGAGTGGTGGAAGCAGGATACTAAAGCTACTTTGTCACCAGGCAGAGGGCAATATCCTGTCTGTTACTACAAATGCTAATTGACAGCTCCTCCTCGGGAGGTCCTCTGTCCTGGCGTGGGTAGGGAGCATGCAGCCACAGCCGGCTCCTAGGAGGCTGCTGGAGGGGCATCTTACCAGGCAGTCGCTCTCTCGGGGGCCCGTGCAGCCCGCGGCACACTGGTTATGGCAGCAGTCGCTGGGGGACTTGCCGCGGCAGCGCCCGGAGCATTGCTGGGCGCAGATGATTTTGGTCACTGAAAAAGAGCAAAGGTCCCCCATGGGCTGAAGAGTGAGCGTAAGGTCATTTCCCAGGGAGATTGCAGATGTAGACAAAAAAGTGAAGACATCTGCTTCCAACGAAACCTCATTCAAGCTGAGTCAAAGCATGCCCTTTTCTGATTGGATCTTTTTTCTCCTGATTTATTTTTCATCACTTAAGAGAACTCATCAAATCAAGTCTAGACTTTGAGACCTGCTAAATAATTAGATACATCTTGGGCAATGCAGAAACCACATACAAAGAACAGAAATACCTGCTGGGAAGGTATTTAGAAGGTGTTTAGAAGGGCCTAACAGCCACCCCCACAATTCAGCTTAAGGACAGAGGGTCTGTTTTTGAGCTCCTGTCCCCAGGTTCCTTGCCACGGACAGGCTGAGCTAGCCAGCCAGGCCTGGGTGAGTGGCCCTCCCCATCCTAAGGCAGGGTCCACACGGAAACGTCCCTATGAGGAGCTGTGCTCAGACTTCTGTGTAGGTGGGTACCAAAGAAAGACAGAGAGGCAGAGGAAGCGAGAAGCCTGGTGACTGCTGTCAATAGGGACAAGACTTCCATTCCTGGGAAGTGTGCTGTGTCCAGAAGACAGGGCTGGGGCACCCTGCTGACGTTCACTTATTTATGACAGGCTGAAGCGCCCAAAATAACCCACCCTGGATTAACCGCATGCGGTGAGATTTGCAAGACTGTCATTCACTTAACGGTTCACACCTGGCCATGTAATAAAATAGCTGTTTGGAGTCTTCAAAGGGGAAAACAAATCCAATCACCTAAGTGAGTGAAGGCAGGGGGGGCCGTCACATGTGGGTCTGAGGCTGTTCACTGACTTACGTTTCTGGCAGTTCTCCTCCCCTGCGCCCCAGCAGCTCCCATTGGGACAGCTTGGATCACACTTTTGACCTGAAACATGAAAGTAATAGTTAGATGCATATCTCAGTGAAAGGGAAGGAATAATGAGAAACTGATGACACCCTTTCCCAGGCCTGAGTTAAGCATGTTCAATAAATGAAGACAATCTTGGGGACTTATATCTGATCGCTTGGCTGGCTGGTTTGTAGAATCGCTTGAGAGACCTTGATAAGAAAAGAAGATGCACCATGTACTGCTTTATTTACATGTCAGCTGTGGGAGCTGAGGCGGAGAGTACTACAAACACCGGCCACATACGCGAGAATTTTTCATGAATTTGAGGTTCCCTGTTTGCAATCTGCTTAGGCTTGGAGCATTCCCCAGCACCTCCCGCCGCAGCTAGAGTGTCTGGTCTGGCTGGACCTTTGGCATGGACTCACTACTTCCTTGCCACGTCCAGTCTTGAGTGACTCCATGTGTCAGTCATTCTGGGATTGTTAAGTCAAGCCAAACCAGAGAGAAGCGCAAAGGCTGCACAGAGGGTGAAATGTTAACAGTGCAGATCGCCTTGTTGACGGGGGGAGACCTTCGTTATCTGGTCAATTTTTGCAGTTTTTATAATTGGCCAATTACAGATTACAGCTGCAAAGGTTTTCCTCTCATCTGTCGTGTTTTCTTTTTATCAGTATTGAGAATTCTGAAGGTTGAAGTGCTATATCTACATAGAGAGAGCAGGTTAACCACCAAATTTATTAAAAAGTCCAGTCATGCAGATATCTTTTACTGTGAAGACACAGTAAACTAAAGAAGTTCTTGGGTCCTGAGGTCTCCTGCACTCAGGGAAAATTTAGATTTCAAACAGAAGAGCCGATGATCTATCTCTCATGTGACTGTGAAGCCGGGATATCACCAGGGTGAAGGGCGCTAAGGCCGCGTGGATGCTCCTTAGAGTCATGAAGGCCGGGGAGGCTGGCATCATGACTGACAGTGGGGGATGAACGTTGTGAGAAGCGAGGCAGAGAGACGCTGGCAGAGGCCGAGAGAAAGCAAGGTCCTATGCAGGCATGCTTAAAGCAGATAGGTCTTTAGAGTGCCATCCTATTCTTTGTGTACTTACATATAATTTTCATGTAAAATTATGTAAATTATGTGATTATGTAATTTCATGTAAAAGTATATTATTTCATGTAAAATTTACATGTAAAATAAAGCTTTCAGTTTCACGTAAAATTGTTTACATGAAAATTATATGTAAAATTATTTACATAAAAATTATATGTAAATACAGAAAGAATTTACCCTGTACTTACATATAATTTTCAAATTTCTATTATAAGCATGTAATCATTGTATAAAAATTGTTTAAGAGAAAAATGCATCTTTCTCTAACAGGTTAAACATTTGCCAACAAACAAACTAAGGTCTGTTTATGATTCCAGTGTTGACCATCTATGACAAAAAAGAAATGCAGGCACATCGTATAAAATATGGATAACAGAAGGAAGCAAAAGAAGACATGGGACTCGTCCAGAGTTAATCAATATAGACATGTAAGTCTACGTATATACAGGAATTGGAATCCCGCTATACATTGTGCTATAATCTTAAAAACCTTGATAAAACATAATTTTTCCATGCTTTTACTGTGAAGACATAGCAAACTAAAGGAGTTCATGGCTTTAAATACGTTTCTATCTAACATGATTATCAATAGCACGGCTGCAGCATAATTTATTTAACCAATCTCTTGTTTTTAGATACATAATTTGTTCACAAAATGTATTATAATTCTTGCATAAGAATATGTTTCTATATCTCTTATGATTTTCACTTTCATTTCTTTTTCTCCTATTCCTAAATGTGACATTCATGGGTCAGAGCTATACATACCAGTTTTAGATACATTTTGCAGGCGTATTTTCAAGCTGGGTTTTATTAACTTATATGCCCACAGGCAGAAACATGAGAATTTCTGTTTTTCCACACCCCAGCTGACCCAGGTGTTTAAAAGCAAAAGGAACCCAAATACTTAACAAAGGAAGATGTGATGCTTTCTTATTTTACTTTGATCTTTTTTATTACCTTAGAAATTACATTTTACTTTATTTCTTGGTGATCTTTGTGTGTGTGTGTGTGTGTGTGTGTACACACGTGTGCGCACGTGTGCGTCACAGAAAGAGAGACACAGAGAGAGACGGGCTGCTCATGTTCTGGCCCAGGTTTTTAATTAAGAGATTTATCTTTTTCTTAGTCTTTTAAAGATGACTTCAGATAGTGATATAACAAGGATACTAACCCTCTTCATGGCATCAGATGCTGCACAATGTTTTCCTGGTAGCCATTAACATTTTTCACATGAAAGTTTTCTTTTATGGTGTCAGATTGTAGCTTTTCTTCAACTGGATATTACAAAATATTCATCTTTATATTTCTTTCTGGCACATATATATATTAAATATTTTAAGTATTTAATATGTATTTGGAATTTATATTACATGGAGTGGGTGATGGATTTATTTTAATTTTCTCTCAAGTAAATCCATTCATTCTAACTTCTAATGCCCAACTTCAACAAAAACATAATGCTGGGCACACTGTGAAATTTTTCTGAATCTCAGGCATCTTGTCCGTAAAACACTTAAATCATCTCATGAGATTTGTTTTGGTGAAGACTAAATGAGACCCGTTCTGAGCTGGAATATGTAGCCATAAAGCACCAGTCAAGAGAGGGGCCTCCTTTCCCACAGGAGCCTGGCAGGGTTCCCAGCTTGCCTCTAGATGTTAAGAAGGAAAATTCAGGTATCAGGTCGATGGTGAATTTGCACTCTGCAATACGACTAACCCAACATACCTAGTTCCTTTATAAAAACCCTTTATAGTTCTCTCACTTTGATATTTTCGTCCCTAATAGTTAAGTCATTCCAGACAATTTATTGAATAATGAATTAGTCCCTTACTGGCTTGAAACGTCCATTCTTTATGGACTCTTGATTTAGTTAGGCTTATTCTTATTGTCTCTTTTTATGTCTATTCTTAAAGCAATACCATATTGGCCTATAGTTCAAAGCCCTGTATTGGAATCTTTTTACTGCATGAACCCACTGGTCATTCCCCTTTCCAGCACTTTCTTTGTGGGTCTTTCCGACAGTTGTGGTGCAGAACACGGAGGCTGCCCTTGTGGCCTGCCTGACCTGATCCGGGGCAAACACCGACCCCATCACCATTCCAAATAAAAATAAAATGTGCACCATTAAAAATAAAATGTGCACAATTTAACCTCCCCAGTGTCCACCAGACAGGTGAGGAAATGCTAACCTTGATCTCATAATATGAAAATTTGCAATGTAAAATAAAGCTTTCAGTTTCTTGCAAACATAGTAGGTTTCAGGATGGGTATCTGGTGGAATAATTTGCTTATAAAACAAAGAGGCTCAATACCCATGTTCACAGCAGCAGTATTCAAACAGTCAAAAGGTGGAGGCAACCCAAGTGTCCGTCAATGGGTGAACAGACAAATGAAATGTAGTGTACACATACCATGGGATATTCAATACGTGTTACATGAACGAACCTTTGGGACATTTTGCTAGGTGAAATAAGCCAGACACAAAAGGACAGATACTACATGATTCCACCTATATGACAGCCCCAGAGCAGTGACATTCATAGAGACATCAAGTGGACTGCTGCCTGCCGGGGTCAGAGGCTGGGAAGAAAGAGCAGGAAGTTACTGTCTGATGGGTAGAGTTTCAGCTCTGCAAAATAAAAGGGTTGTGTGTGTGGACAGTGGTAATGGCCGTACACCAATGTGGATGTATAATGTCATGACATTACAACTTATAATGGTTAAGATCGAAAAATCTTATATTATGGGCATTTCATCATAATCTATCCATAAAATAAAAATAAACTAAATAAATAAAAACCCAAAGCCCTGTAGCTGATGATTCTAAAGATTCATGTCAGCTCCTTTTTTTTTTTTTTTTTTTTGAGGGCAGAAAACAAATAGGCGCCCACTGCACAATTGTGGAGAAACAGAGAGGTGGGCAATGGTAATCACAGAAAGGCCGGGCGATCAGGAAGGGGCATGGCCCAGGGGAGCTGGGGGAGTGTGAGCTTGCATCTCAGAGTCCCCCATCAGTGCTGGCCTTGGCCGGAGTGCCACCCTGACCTGCGCCTGGTTCCCTGCCAGGCTTCCCTACGGGCAGCCTCGCTGGTGAACGAGACAGGGGCCACCAACATTCAAGGAAACATGGATAGACTTCCTCCCGGTGAGCAGTGACCAGTTTTTGGTGTGGCTCCATGTGGCAGTGTTCACGCCCTCAGCTGGGGGTGGATTCAGCCCTAGTGCTTCAGGAGGGCCGGGATGCCCCTGGGGACTCAGCAGCCTGCAGGAGTCTGGCCAGTGTCATCGGGGCAGGCTTGGAGAGGCCACGGTGCTGGCTGCCTGCCCCATGAACAGCAGCTGTTCTTAGGGCACAAGGGCTCTGGTGTCCCTGCAGGGGACCTGCCTTGGGTGGTCTGCCCTGCCAGCCAGCCAGGCTGCCACCCGTCACGAAAAGCCGATGTCTATCTACATCTGTGGTAAATACACGCTCTTCCAGTGATCAGATATTTTGCTTACTACTTTTCGTTTCTGATTAACGTGACTTAGTAAACGTGGCTTCTCTCCCCATCCCAGTGCTGCAGAGCTCCCCCCACGGGAGCTGGAGGCAGAGCTTGTGTGTGCCACACTTACAGCCAGCCACGTGGTTCTGGAAGTCCATTGACATGTTGCTGAGAAAGTCGTTGCTGACAACGTCCCGCCACTGGATGCTGTCCACGTTGCACAGGGCAGGGTTGTTGCTGAACCGCACGGCGCCATGCAGGATTTCTGCACGAGAATGGAACTGCGGTGAGCACCCTTTCCAGCTCCTTTAAATTCCCATGAAGGATGTATACGCTCTTCACATTTACGTGCTGCTAGCATTAGTCCTGTGAACTTCCCCGGGGGCAGTCAGATAAAATAGTTAATGATAGCGCCATGAAGGAGTTAGGGGTTTCTCTGAATTGGGCTTTCAGCAATGATTAGAAATTTAGAAATATGGGGAGGGAGGAAGGAAGAAAATGGTTTAAGGCAGTGCTCACAGCATAAAGGATGCCTGTGTGGTAAGCTGGGGTTCCCCAGTGGCTGATAAGCTGGACTGGAATGGTCACATGATGTGGGGGGCAGCCAGGGCAGGGAGGCGGGTCTGGAGGGAGCGCTGCAGCCCCGGGTGCAGGGTGAGGAGTCAGCCTCCACGTCACAGGCCCAGGCGGAGCTTTCCATTAGAGAAAAGGGCATGAGAGTGACACGAAGCAAGAAGATTCTGAATGTATAATGGAGACAGTGGACTCCAAGGATGCACAGGATGGTGAAACTGTACAGCTGTTTCCAAGGAAGAGCTAAGAGGATGCAGGGAAGTCAGGGATGAACACATTCAAGCCTGTACAAAGGGTGAGTGTTCCGTCGATGACATTAAACATGAACGTTGACAGAATGACTTACATGTACAAAACTCTGTACAGGTGCCGTGGGCGCTGCGAGGTTGAATTAGACCTGCAGGCTTCTATCGGGAGCTGACAGGCTTGGGGACAGACATGTCACACACTCTAACCGCCTCATGCCCAGGAGACCCTGCCGCACAGGGAGGCCGGGTACCTCACTAGCTGATTTATAAGCACTACCTTCATTCATTCTCACAATGGTGCAATGACCATCTGTGAATTTATTAGAGAGAAAATCAACCTTCAATACATGAAGCAGTGCCCAGCACCCCAGGCGGGGAATAGGCATGTTGTGTGCACAGAGTACCAACACGGGAAGGTCACTCCCGAAGATCCTGGAGGCTGCTGGGAAAATGAGCTTCCCCACAAGGGGACAGGCACACATCTCTTAGAGGAGTGTGGAGGTAAGGGCCAAAGGCTTCCTGCAGACAGGACACCCAGTGTGGGGAAACAGCGGAACAGGCGGAAGGCTTCTTCAGTGGCTGTGCAGAAGCAGGGAACTGAGGGAGAACACCTGCGGTCATGAGGGCTGAATCGTGGGGCCTTCTTTATGAGGTTCAAGATGACAACAGAGCCATCCATGGAAACGCTCAAAAGGAAGCCATGCACAGGTGGACGGAACTCAGGAAAGGTCAGGGCTGGAAGCACCAACAGGGCCGTGCAGGCTGCTGTGGCAGCTCGGACAACCCACCCAGGAGCTGAGTGAGAGCAGGGGGCGGACAGAACACAGAGGGAGAGTCAGAGCCAGGCCTTCAGCACACTTGTAGAGTGTGTGACATGTCTGTCCCTGAGCTATCAGCTCCCAGATAGAAGCCTGCAGGTCTAATTAATCCTCGCAGAGCCCCCGGCACTTGCACAGGGTTTTGTACTTGTAAGTCATTCTGTCAACGTTCATGTTTAATGTCATCGATGGAACACTCGCCCTTTGTACAGGCTTGAATGTGTTCATCCCTGGCTACTGCCAGAGGAGGGTCAGCACAGGTGAGGGAGGCTGCAGGGGCCACTTCCTGCTGGCTTAGTGGAAGAGGCGGGCACCCAGGACTAACGGAGGCTCACCCTGCGGCAGGTACTAAGTTAGCTATTAACAGGACCACATTAACTCATCTGCAGCTATACAAACCCAGTCTTGGTTTAAAAACCAATCATACCAAGGAAGGTGAAAGAGCTGCTGAGGCCTATTCCTATAGCCCCTGAATTTTCTGCACCACCTAGGAAGGATGTCACCTTTTTTTGGCAGCTATGCCATCCACATTTTTGAAGATGAGGAAACAGAGACACAGAGGCATTGGAGAACGCGCTCCAGAGTGGTCTGGCTGATGAGGGACCGGACCAGGCTGAAACCCAGAGGGTCTGGCTCCAAGGTCCAGGCACCCACACTGGCTGCCTCCCTCCCACACAGTGCGTGGGGCGCAGGGAAGGAACTGGTGTCCCCGGCCATCTCACAGGAGGTGCGCACAGTACCAGCGAGTGTCAGCACAGACAGAATCAAGTGTGTGGCTGCTCTGAGCAGCAGGGGGTGGGGGAGAATCACACAGTTGTATAGGCGGTGAACCGAGGAGTTATGCAGGGAGGGGGTGGCCTGGGTCCCAGCGCTGCACCCCTGTTGGGCTCCTGTCACTCCTGCTATGGCTCCCTCTGCTTGGCACCCCTTTCATCACACCACTTTCTTGCCAGCACTGCCTCCCTGTCAGAACTGCATGGCACAGGAGGGGCATTGCGAGCCCTGGGGCAGAGACGGTGGCCATAGCTGGCCTCTCTCTCCATTTACTAGCTGGGGGCCTCGGGGGAGGGACTTGACTGCCATTTATTTATCTGTAAAATGGCAGAGCACAGCCAGTCCCCAGCTTACCATGGTTTAACATAGATTTTTGACTTTGCCGTAGTGTGAAGGCAATTCACATTCAATCAACCCTGAAATCCGACCTAATGATGCCTTCACCCTTGGAGGGGTCCAGCCAGATAGCATCCCATGGTAAGTCAAGGGGTATCCGCACAAGGCCTACTTCGAAGAAAGGTTGTGAGCCTTGAATGAAGTTACCAGTTTCACATTCGTGGCCCTAATCCTACTGCACAGGGAGGCACAATGACTGCTGTCTCCAGTTCTCCAGTTCCTTTTTTTTTTTTTTTTTTTTGAGAGAGAGTCTCACTCCATCACCAGGCACCAGGCTGGAGTGCAGTGGTGAGACCTCGGCTCACTGCAACCTTCGCCTCCCAGGTTCGAGCAATTCTTCTGCCTCAGCCTCCCGAGTAGCTGGGACTACAGGTGTGTGCCACCACGCCCAGCTAATTTTTCTGTATTTTTAGTAGAGATGGGGTTTCACCATGTTCGTCAGGATGGTCTCGATCTCTCAACCTCGTGATCCGCCCGCCTCGGCCTCCCAAAGTGCTGGGATTACAGGCGTGAGCCACCCTGCCCGGCCTGTCTCCAGTTCTTAAAAATGAACTCCCCCTCTCTTCTATCATCCTTCATTGCTTCCTCTTACAGGAGCCTTGTGTGTCCAGCTCACAAAAATTCAAAGTTCTAGGACACCTCATTCCCTATCCTTAACTCACACAGGGCTTTCTGTGTACCAGCGCTACTCTCAAAACTGTCCTCAATGCGGTTGATTTTTACTTTATCCTTGAGGTTCAGGTAATAAGACTGGCAGTTTATTCACTGCCTATACACGCAGACTTCTGATTCCTACCCAGCTTGTCTGGTCACACTCTCCTTTACTCGGAATGTTTACAATTTCTTACTAAATCTCTGTGTTTTTTATGTCCATGGAGACACTGTTACCCCGCTTAAATCTTGCCATTCCAGTATCTGCCATCTTCTCAGTAACTTCCCCCCACAGTATCTTATACACAGCTGGCACTCAGTGCACGTGTACTGGATAAAAATAAAAGTCTCTGAGGCATAACTGAGTGACAAGCTCGCTGGGTGCCATCGGAACTGCTCTCTGTGTTTACAGCCTCCCAGCCTCGGCATCCCAGCCTCTCACCCTGTAAGTTTCTCATGGGCAGCTCCTTCAGTCCGGTTTTATTTGCATCATAGTTGGATAAGACTGCTAAGGCGTAGGAATTTTCGTAAAACATATTTCCTCTGATGATCTGCAGGTTTTCCAAAGGAATCCGCTCCACTGTGTTGAGGGCGATGAGGACATAACCAGCCACTTCCTGGATGGTCTAAGAGGAGAAAACATACACGCGTGATTTCTCTTTTGGGGAGCTCAAGAACTCAAGGTCTAAAATAAGTCTAGGGAGCACTAGAACACGCAGCTGAACCCTAATGCACACGAGTGCTCAACAAATGTAAAATAGGTAGATGATTGCAGACGTGGACACCGGAGGTGGCATGTCCACAACTTGAAAGACCCTTGCACATTAGCCTTTGACGCCTGTGATGATGAGCAATGAGCATTTTTCTGGAATGCTGTGTTCTCACGCCGCATGGGGTTCAACATGCTCCAGGGAAAGTGGAAATCAAAAAGAATTACTTTGTATCTCTCTTGCACTGTTTCCTATTTAAAAAGGAAAGGAAAAAGAAAAACAGAAGAAGGCTAAGTAAATCCTGTCCAAAGTTCAATGACCACCAAACTCTGACACCTTCAGAGCTGGCTCCTATGGGCTCCTTAGCGTCTACTGTGAAATAAGAATTCTGTGACCAGCTGTGTGAAATTCTTGGTAGCTTGAAGTCAGCTATGGTAGTAATATTTACATTAAGGAAATAAGCAAATGGTGCAAAGCAGGGCTTTTAAAAAAAGTTTTTAAGAGCAGTATAGCAGCATGCCATGACCAAGGCAGTAGTCAGGGATAAATGTCAGTGCCTGTAACAGTGGAACATCAAACTAGCCTGTTTCTGTTTCATATTCTTTTCCTAGCTATTACTTGACACGAGCTGGGAAAGTGGCGTCCTCATAAAACTCATTTGCAGCTCCCTAAGACTTGTCATTGCCATAGCAAAAATAAACACACTTCAAGTGAATTTCTGCCCAGGGCTTTCTCCACTTAGATTTTCTCCAATTTTATTTGTGTAGGAAAATCAAAGTCACCAACCTTTAAGAAGGAAAGATCATAATTCCTCTGCACGTAGGTAATTTCCAGATTCCCAAGGACCACCTCACAGTTATTGAACATCCTCTGGAGGCTGAGAAAATGATCTTCAAAAGTGCCCAGCTGCGTGAGCTTGTTACTCGTGCCTTGGCAAACTGAAAGAAAAAGAAAGATATCACATGAAATACGGAGACATGTAGCAAAACTAAAATAAAACAGTCCCTCAAGGTCCAGGGAATAAGGCTAGCAGTTTATTCACTCCCTACGCACGGAGACTTCTCCATTCCGGCCGAGCTCATCTGGTCACAAAGCTTATTAAGTCTGTGAGTTTTAGTGACTGATAATACAAATTCCTACTAAAGGCCACATCAAAGCAAATGTGATAAAAGATGTTTACGTTTATATAAGGTGCAATTCATAATAAGAGATCGCTTGTCTTTATAATGCATGGAATTGCATTAAAATGCCAAAAGAAAAAAAAGTTAACGTTTCAAGGGGTTGCTGGTAGATGAACATTCTATGAAAGTCTCTAAGACAGGATTAACCTGTAATTTATTCCAGTAGGCGAATAAATTTCACAAGGCATTTCACTAATGTAACTGCACGGTTAATAGTAGTATACACAATACTGTACACCTAAAATCAGTAACGATAATGTAAATTAAAAACCTAACTGGCAGGAGATTCAAAATATTATTCAAACAAATGCATGAAAGAATAAATCAAAGGTCTGTCTAACTGTAGAGTATTCAGAAAACAACAAACATGGAAATATAATATTTAAAAGCACCCTCATCTAGCGAGAAACACACACATTCCTGTGTAGGTCCACACTCCACTTTGATCCACGCAGCACAGGCGGAGGCAGGGTGACGTCCCTCACCACCCGCACACAACCTTATATGCCTGAATCCTTCAGTGTTTCAAGGCATCAAACTTAATCCAAGAAAAAATTTTAAACTAAGGGACAAAGTTAGACCATAGAAATGGATGTGGTCATCCATTTTTAAAAGCGAAGGAGAGGATTAAAGAAAGCTGTATTTACGGACCTAGCTCTTTGAAAGGCATGTTTAGGCAAGCATAAGAAAACAGAGTCTTCGGGCTTTTGAGGCAGAGAGCGTGTAAAGGAACTATAATTTGAACCCAAATTATCCTGAGAGTGAAGAAATATGGCCTCTGGCTTTGGATGTTGGATTCAGCCCCGGCCAGGTTCTTCCTCGTCTGCAAATGGGCGCCTGCAATCACGGTAACCAGGTGGCAGAGCACAAACCAAGGCCAAAATCAATACACCGGTACTTTCTCCAATGCTTTTTACATGTGCATTTCTATTTTATAGGCTTCTTTGTTCCCTCCCATGGGAATGATTCTAAAGCGTATCATCTGACTGTCTGCCCTCACAATGAGCCATGGAAGTAAGCACATGTTCAGACAGCGCATAACCAACCCAAAGCACTTACACAAACATTAAATATGAAGCAATCCTCACATCCTCTTTAACTCTGTGGGGATTTCCCTGTTCTTCCCTTCTGTGTTCTCATTCAATTTCAGCGGTAACGAGAACCTGGGAACCATGACAGTTACAAGATGGAGTCCCTCTCTCTTATCTCCAGGGGCAGAATTATTCCATCATTTTTCCAACCATAACTCTAGATTGACCCAGCATCTCTGGTCTGCTTCCCCCAGGAGTATGGGGGAAATGAGGTTGCTCTGAATGTAGCCACAAGTCGGAACAGTTGTATGGTTGTCCGCTACACATGCAGATAGGGCTACACTGAGTCCCCAGTTCTAAAGTCCTTAAAGATGTCCGCACTGATGGACGTACAGGGTTGTGACAATAACACGTGGCCTTCTGGTTGGCACACCTTGGAATAAAAGCTGCTTTCCCAGTTGACAGACTATGTTCTCTAACTCTCATTCCGTGTGATCAGCTGTGGTCCAGGTAGCCGCAAGCATTGGTTGGGCCCCTTATGCCAAACAGGTGAACAGGGTCAACTAGAACCTAGGGCTGAAGCACATCGCAGAAGAGTTTTTTCAGGATGCAGAAAAAACAGGCAGCTGCCTTCATTTTTAGTAATCAAGGACGTCCACTAGCAAATTTCTCTCAGCTGAACCAAATAATTTTTATTATTAAATCAAAGAGTAAGTAACTTTTGTCCATAAAATAAGGGAAAATATGCCATTTAAGATCAATCTATTATAGAAAACAATATTTAAAAAATACTGTACTTGTGCTTTATTCATTTATTCAAAAAGTGCTAAATAAGCCCCAAGTGACCCCCTGAAAGCCCCTTCAGGGCTTATTTAGCACTTTTTGAATAAATGAATGAAAGGAACAGCATAGAAGCCTTCGTTATCAATGAAGACAGTGACCCTTCCTTGTCTACAATTAGCACAAGTAACTTTTATATTGAGAAAAAGATCCTGTATTCAGGAGACATATCAACACTATATATTCTTGATGTGGATCTTAATTCACAAAACATTTTGGGAAGCAGCTGGACAATTTGTGTAAAGAAATAAATATGCTTAAATTCTACATCATGGATGATTCCACTTCGGAGAACTTACTTTGAGGAAACAGACCTTATGTAGAATGTTGTTCATTAATTTTGTTAATAATGGCAAAAAATTGCAGAGAAACTTAAATGCCCAATTACCCAACATGTCTATTCTTGAGAATGAGAAGGCAGTTGATATATTATTTGATTCAACATAAGGCAAGTTAATCTTGAATACTATCCTGGGTTAATTACTAAAGTATCAAAAGAAAACATGTAAGGTGTTTCCTTTTTTTTTGAGACAGAGTCTCACTCCGTCACCAGGCGCCAGGCTGGAGTGCAGTGGAACGACCTTGGCTCACTGCAACCTCTGCCGCCCGTGTTCAAGCCATTCTCCTGCCTCAGCCTCCTGAGTAGCTGGGACTATAGGCACGCGCCACCACGCCCAGCTAATTTTTTTGTATTTTTAGTAGAGACGGGGTTTCACCATATTGGCCAGGATGGTCTCAATCTCTTGACCTCATGATCCGCGTTTTTTCTGAGGCTTTCGCCTGTCACATACCCAAAAGGAGACAGCAGCTTTTAAGTGAAATCTAGGATGAGGGTCAGAAGGACTTAGTCTAGGTTTTCTGATTAAAACAAGGTGTGATCTTGGTTCTATCCTTCTACCGAATATCTCATATTAGAAATATCAAGCAATGAGAAAATTTAATGTTGAGACCACTTATATGAATAAATAATTTAAAAATTACAGTCACAAATTAGGTAGATTTAAGACAAAATTGCAAAGAGCAAGACGTTTTTAATTAATCCAAGATAAGGTTTTCATTTAGCTACTTCCTCATTGTGTGACTTTGAAGTACGTCTCTAAGCTCTGTGTGCCATGCTTTCCTCAAATTTAAAAATGATGATAATAACATTGACCGCTGTTGTGGTTTGAATGTGTTTTCCAAAGTGCATTTATTGGAAACGTGATCACCAATGCAACAGTGTTGAGAAGTGGAACCTTTGAGAGGTATTATAATTAGGTCATGAGAGCTGTGTCCTCAGGAATGGATTAACGCCATTATTGTAAGAGTGGATTAGCTATCATGGGAGTGGGTCCTTGATAAAAGGATTCGTTGAACCGCCTTTTTCTCTTCCCCACCACCTCACATATGTGCTCTCTTGACCTTCCACCATAGACTGACACAGCATGAAGGCCCTCACCAGCTGCCAAGCAGATGCCAATGCCGTACCCTTGGACTTCCCAGTCACCAGAACCACGAGCCAAATACGTTTATTTTCTTTACAAATTACCCAGTCTGGGGCCAGGCATGGTGGCCCATGCCTGTAATCCCAGCACTTTGGGAGGCCGAGGTGGGCAGATCACTTGAGGTCAGGAGTTCAAGGCCAGTCTGACCAACGTGGTGAAACCTATCTCCACTAAAAATTAAAAAAAAAAAAAAAAAAAAAATCAACTGGGCATGGTGGTGCATGCCTGTAATCCCAGCTACTCGGGAGGCTGAGGCAGGAAGATCACTTGAACCCGGGAGATGAAGGTTGCAGTGAGCCGAGGTCACACCACTGCACTCCAGCCTGGGCGACAGAGACAGACTCTGTCTCAAAAAAAAAAAAAAAAAATTACCCAATCTGGGATATTGTTAGAGCAACATAAAATTAACTAAGACAACCTCCCAGAAATGCTTTGAAGACTGAATGAATATTAAAATTAACTACGGAAAATGCGACAGGAACATAACATGCATCTGGACCCATGTTAGGGGATGTCAGTCACTATATATTGTCTAAACTGAGAAGTTTGGATGTGTATATGGATTTACTCAAATGCTGGCCATTAAAAACAGTTACTTTACAGAATACTTATCAAATCAGAAAAGAAAGAAGAAAAAAAGGAATACATTGTACTTTAAGAATTACATAAAATATGTATTTAAGAATAGTTATTTTAGCATTTTTATTCAAAGAAAGAGTTAATATTAATTTAGGGCTCTACATTTGAAAATCAGATAATTAAAAGTGTTTGCATCAAGCTCCATACAAAATGCTAGTGGTTTTCTCTACTCTTTGCAAATCTGAAGGCAAATTCTACTGCATCAGGAGTGGCAGGCCCTATGACTTAGGTCTTCAAGGCACTAACCTTGTGTCCTAAAATTTTATTATGAAGATTCATAAATGTATGGAAAAGCTGAAAGAACTGTACTGCAAACATCTTTATGTTAGCATTTTACTACATTCACCTTATCATAAATCTATCCACCTGTCTGTCAGATGTGGTCCTCTGGTCTGCTTCTGGATGCATTTTAAAGTAAAGTAGAGATACCACTCTACTTCACATTGGCATGTCACTAACCGAAGTTCAATATTCATTTGCAGTCATCGTTGTTCTTAAGGTAGCATTCACAAACGGTGAGAGGCTTAACCTTAAGTGTAGCATGTGATGAGTTTTAACAAATGCACAACCCTGTGTGATCTGAACTCCGGTCATGATCTAAACCGTAACTGTCATCCCTCATGCCCCTCCCAGTCCGTCTCTGCCCCCATACAGCAGAGGCAACGGCTGTCCCGATCCATTTTCACTACAGAATAGCTTTGCCAGCTTTAGAACACAGATGGACTCACACAGCACTGCCGTCCTGAGCAAGGGTTATGTCACAGCACAGTAGTTTTGGGGTTCATCTCTGTTGTGCTGCGTTTGGCTGTCAGGGGCAGGTTCGGGAAAGTGAATGTAAGGAGTTATCTGCGCATTCTTGTTGGACATCTGGGGTGGGCCCGTGTTCTTGTTATTCTTTTTCTTAAGAAAATCCCCACTTGAACTGAAAATAAAAGCGATCTTCCTCCTGTAAGTCTTTAAATGCTCCTGGGTTTGTGGGGTAGGCTCTGTTTGCCTTCCTCTGCCATTGTAGGGGTGTACACCTCTCTGCCCACAAGCCTGGGCAAATCTATATTACTGATTAAGACACAGCATTAGAACAAGTTTCTCCAGATTTGCCCAGATCCACTTAGACACTTAGAATTGCCTAAGTAAAGCTATAATTGTTTTAATTTGTTTTCTCAGCTGTGCATTAATGGTTGTTGAGGTAGAGGCTGGGCTCTTGTCAGTCTCTCCCTTTAACCTGCAAGTCATCTCTGCTTCCATCCCCAGCCCAGATCCTCGCTTCTTGCTTCCTTTGCACCTCTGAGGTACACTCAAAGATCTACTCTCTAAAAAAGATGCTGGAGAGGATGTGGAGAAATAGGAACACTTTTGCAGTGTTGGTGGGAGCGTAAATTAGTTCAACCATTGTGGAAGACAGTGTGGTGCTTCCTCAAGGACCTAGAAATAGAAATTCCATTTGACCCAGAAATCCCATTACTGGGTATGTATCCAAAGTATTATAAATTGTTCTATCATAAGGACACATGCACACGTATGTTCACAGCAGCACAGTTTACAATAGCAAAGACCGGGAACCAACCCAAATCCCCAACGATGATAGACTGGACAGGGAAAATGTGGCACATATACACCACGGAATACTACGCAGCCATAAAAAGCGATGAGTTCGTGTCCTTTGTGGGGACATGGATGAACCTGGAAACCATCATTCTCAGCAAACTGACACAAGAACAGAAAATCAAACACCGCACATTCTCACTCATAGGCGGGTGTCGAACAATGAGAACACATGGACACAGGGAGGGGAGCATCTCACACTGGGGTCTGTCGGGGGGAAATAGGGGAGGGACAGTGGAGGGTAGAGAGTTGGGGAGGGATAACATGGGGAGAAATGCCAGATATAGGTGATGGGGATGGAGGGAGCAAACCACGTTGCCATGTGTGTACCTATGCAACAATCCTGCATGTTCTTTACATGTACCTCAGAACCTAAAATGCAATTAAAAAAAAAAATATATATATATATATATATATATTTTTTTTTTTAAAAAGCCTGTTTGGCAACTACATTAGCTTAAGTATCCACCATTACATTCTGTCACATTGTCCTGCATTCTCTGCTCTTTAGCAGTGATCACTACTTATTATTAAGTAGAACTAACTTAACAATAATCATGAAATTATTATTTGCCTATGAATTCGTTATCCGTCTTGCCCTGCCAGAAATACAGATGGTCCTCAACTCACCATGGGGTTATGTCCTGAATAACCCATCCTAAATTGAAAATAGCTATCAAAAATGGCATTTTGTAGACATGACAGGATTCAAAAACACAAAATAATATCCCCAAAATGCCGGAGACGCAGCCCATTGTGGCGTGTCGGCTGTTTGGTCTCTCGATTGCATGGCTGATTGAGAGCTGTGGCTCCCAGCCACTGCCCAGCATCGCAAGAAAGTATCATACCAGACATCAGCTAACTCGAGAAAAGAATTCAATTCAACATTAAAAGTATGGTTTCCATTGAATGTGCATTGCTTTTACGCCACTGTAAAGTCAAAAAATCGTAAGTCAAACTGTAGTAAGCTGGGGAGTGTCTGTACAGATGTGTGTGCACATACACGTATGTGTATATATAGACAGCTTATTGGACCTACTGGTATGAAATGGACATACACGTGTTGCATTTATATTTTTGCTGTGAAAGCAATGGATGGCAATGTGACCAAAGTCTTGGATGACTTATCCTGGGTTTCTCCGCCTTTCTCATTTCCATGTGCCTGAGGGAGACAGAGGAGGAGACGAGTGTATTGGAAGAGTGACAGCCCTCGCCGCTTTCTGGTTGGTCATTATAAAATATTTCTTACTTAGTCATATATTTAATTAGGATTTAAAGGCCAGAGGAGGATTTTTCCTACTTTCTTGCTGAAAGATTTAAGAAAATCTCAAATAAGATGAATGGATAGTTCGTTTACAGAATGAACTTAAACATATATAAGGAAAAGATACTCAGCGAGTTTGCCAGAAGTTTCATTGAATCAGGATTGGTAATTTCTTCTGCTTTACTAAAATCTCAAAATGAGCATGTATACACATCTTAATGTGCTAAAATGCACAGAAGCCTGACAGGAGGAAGATACACCATGTTATTAACAATGACCGTTTCTAAATAGTAAATTTCTGGGTGTTTTTCTTATTTACTTTTCATAGTTTTTGTGTTTCTTAAATTTTCCATAGTGACCATGTATTACTTGATGCTAAAAAAATTACCAAATAGAAAACTTACAAAAATCTATACAAAATTTACAAAAAACAGTGTTAAAGAAGGCTAAAGAAGGATATCTTGAAAAATATATTCCTTAAAAATAGAGATATAATCATGTACATCTATGAAGACACTGAATTCACCCCATAAAAAACAATTGTATAAATTGTGACCCTAGTACCAGACTAGTCTACGAAATTTATGTAACCCATACAATAGTTTGTAATAATGGAAACTAGAAAACCTATAGTTTTGAATTATAATACAATAATTAGATAAACAAAAGTAAATACACGGTTTTATTTAAATTTTCCTTGTGGGTTTAATCAAAACTTTTGTGGAATTATAATTTATGATAATTTTGAAGACAATTTTTATTCATTTAACACATGGCATGTTTTTTCCTCAGCGTTTCCTTATTTTAACCTAGTTTATTTCACAACTAATAAACAGTTCTTAGCTGATGTGCATCTGCACATACCTGTCAAACTGAATTTGAATCTATACTGGAACTTGAAAATGCACATGTGATACTCAAAAAGGCCTTTTGAATTTCTGATAATCTGCCATGTACATTACAATATGCCTTCTGGAATACACGTGCCAACCTGTGGCACGCCCGACACAGCTTCAAACCAGCATAACTCTAGTTAAGCTAATAAGCAGAAGACTTGAAGATTACATTTTGTTATTTTGAGTTAGGGAACAGAGTATCAAAACCGGTAGACTTCCAACCCGTGATTCTCCTTCTAGCCATTAAAATAATCCCAAGCCAAGCTTGTGATGTGTAAAACATACACTAAGCAGAGTGAGAATACCTTTGCAGATCGTCCCACTCTCTTGGGAGTTCACTGATGTTTCTGACCCCAGGAAGGCCAGTTGACGAGGGACTGGCAAATAGGCTTCCAGTGACATCAGCAGACTTCTATGGTGTGAAGATTGTGATGGTACCATTACGGGATGATCTCCAGCCGGTTACCTCAACACGCTGGGTCTCAGTGCTCAGAGCACTCTGGTTAACATGGGATTAGCTCTGTGAATTTCGCAGGGCAGTTGTGAGCAGTACTGAGATCACGGACGTGAAAGGGCCTCGGAAATCACAGATCTCTCTCAATATGAAGTATGACACTGAGGCTTTGCATGGCAGCAACTCTTGCAATCTATTTCTGTCTATGTGTCTTCAATGATACCTGTTTTAGCTCCACTGATTTTTAAACTAATAATCTTAAATCACATTCCATTTTTTATGGGCAACTGAATGGTGGCTAGATCATAAATGAAATTGACCTGTTATTGCACTATAAGAAACAAAATGGAACTAAAAAAGATTTCAGAAAGCAATACTCATGGACTGTTATGTATTCAACACAATAAATTCATCTGGAGTCCCTACTATGTGTCCCTTTGCCCTGGCGGGCAGCTTCTCAGAATGTTTCCATTTTAAACAAGGATGCAAAGGGAACAAGCCTCCTGGACAGAGGAAAGCAGATCTGGAACTGGACCTGGATGTGGCTGGGGTGGGCCTCACTGAATCCTAAAACCTGCATGTGGCTGGGGTGGGCCTCACTGAACCCTAAGACCTGCATGTGGCTGAGGTGGGCCTCACTGAATCCTAAGACCTGGATGTGGCTGGGGTGAGCCTCACTGAATCCTAAGACCTGGATATGGCTGGGGTGGGCCTCACTGAATCCTAAGACCTGCATGTGGCTGGGGTGGGCCTAGCTGAGCCCTGACTCCTGAGCAGAGGATACTGGAGAAGGGACAGGATGCTGGCTTGGACTCAGAATCCCTCTGTGTGAGAGAACAGAGCCGTGAGTGTGCTGGGCCTGGCTTTCCTTCCTAGACGGAGCATGAGTAAGCGCCTCCTGTCAGGCCAGCATTCTGCTTCTCTAATCTCTGCTCTGGAACTTTTGCTTACTCATGTTCAGGGGTTCTCTCTTTACACATGGGCATATTTTTGAAGTGAATAATACCATTTCCCCTCCAGAAGTCTGTGGGCCAGGCTGGCGCTTGCACTCTGCGCTTCCCCTGAGTCTGGGGCATCTGCCCTGCTGCCTCAGGGCTGTGTGGCTCCTCCAGTGGTACCTCATGCCTGCCAGGGAAGGGCAGTGCAGAGCCAGGGCAGCAGAAGCCCCAGCAGGTGTGCAGGCCCCACAGCATAGGCACGAGGCCCTGCAGAGCTGGCCTCCCCCTTCACAGCTCGCTGGGAAGGCAGTGGCACCACGGAACCCAGGGTGAGACAGAATGGGGCCGTGTGGGCATGGGGACGACGGGGATTGCATGACTATCACTGAAGGTGAGGTCAGAGCTGTCTGGTAGAAGGAAGGGGAAGATACAGAATTCCTCAATGGGGTTGGCATCAAAATCCACTGCTGGAAAATCGGCTTCCAAACCTGACCAGCTGACTTCAGGAAGCCAGCACTCAAGACTGCCCTGTGCTACCTCCATCCCCCTCTGACTTCACTTCCCTCTTTGTTACTGGAAAGCTGGTGAGCACCAGGCAGTAGAAAGGTGCCAAGGGTGGTTGGGGGCCACAGACAAACAGCCCAGCCTCCAACACCCCAGCAGGCTTGCTGGGCAATTGGCTCTTTCTTGCTCAGCTTTCCATAAGACAGCTCAGTGCTGCATGCCAGGGTGCAGTTCTTCTCTTCCTAGACAGGCCCTTGCAACGGAAGGCATCCCAGCAAGGCCATGTGCAGGTAAAGAGAGGCAGGGCTGCCGGGAGTTCACCTTGCTGGGCGCAGTCCCACCCAGCCCACACACCTTCTCTCCTCTATCTTCTATATGGCTCACACCTGTGACTCACTCCCTGATGACAAAGCCTGAGTAATATTTCCCATATGGAACTGTTTACTTGCTGGTTGAGCTGTTGCCCCAGAAGTCATGTGAATACCAAGCATGGCTGAGAAGCTCTGTGACCAGGTGGAGTTAGCCACAGAGGTTGCAAGATGACCCTTCAGCCATGCTCACTCCACCCTGCTCTGAGATCCACAGAGGTTGCTTGTTCTTTTGTTCATTCATTCAACTACAAGATATCGAGCAAAGCAGTGCAAAGACAGTTGCTAAGGATGAATCAGAAGTACTCATTGCCCTGAAGGAATATTTGAGTCCTTTGGGTAGGCCATTTACACATGAAACAGTCACAGGACACCTCAGAGCCATGCAGTGTAGAGGTGTCCTAAAGGAACACATGTCGGTAAGAGAAGTCACTCAGCTCAGGAGATCTGGGACAGAAGCACCAATATTCCTCATTATCAAGCAAATGAAAGGAATACTTCGCGTTCAGACTAGAAGAATACATTGCCCACCAGTGCTGAGTGTTGGGCTTGGTGACGTCACCATATATAAAATACATAGTCTCACCATTTACCACTAAAAATAAAGTGTCTTCCATTTCTTTATTTTGTGCATCCCCCTTCTCTAGATCATTGCCCACATTCTAATTGGGGAGTACGAGTGATTATCCTTCCTCGTTTGTTTATAATTATCTATAAGAATCACATCTTCATTCATTCTTCTTATGGACAAAAATCCTGAAACAGACATGTAATTTGCAAGGAAATAAAAGATCTCTGACTTAAAAATTGGGATTGGAAATTTTTTTTTTCGAAATGTTCCTCTGCAGAGAGATTTTGTTTGAGTTCCATGGGGAGGTGCATATCCACCCCAGCCCAAGATGGCTTAAATGTGCTTCAAAATTTTTTCTTCATTTTTCATTCATGTTTTTAAAAAAATCAATCTGTACTGCAGCATTGTGATTTAAAGCCATCTCTATAAACATACACACATTTACATTGGTTTATCCATGAACATTAAGGAAAAAAAAACAAGGGGAGAGAATCCAAGATGGCGGATTAGACACAACTCCAGCACACAGCACCCAGCGAGACAGATGCAGAAACCCAGAGATCTCCTAGCTTCAACTGAGTTACCAGGTGCACTTCAACGGATCTGGTCCCAGGATGAGCAAAGCCCACTCAGGGCAGACCGAGGTGGGGAGGGGTGCTGCTTTACCCAGAAGGTGCATCTGACTGGCAAGTCAGAGGCTCCACCTCTAGTGCTCTGGTCCAGATACAGCGCTTGCCCCAAAGCCTCAGCAATACACAGAACAGGAGATCTTTGCCAGTCAAGCACCGGGAATTACAAGTGCGGAGTTGTATAAGAGTCTGCAAACTGAGCTATCGCCCCTTCCCCCCGCCTGGAAAGAGAGGGAGCTGTAAGCAGGAGCAGCTGGGCGGCCCCTACCCCATGACCGGAGAGAGAGAAAGCTGAAAGGGGGAGACTGCTGGGTGCATCTGGGCGGGTCTCTACCCTCCCCCACAAACCTCAGAGGGCTGAAGCTCTGACACTAGTGGGTTGTGTAGCCAGTGCCTCAGTCTGAGAGGAACCTGAATGATCCAGCCCAGTGGAGGAAGGGCACAACCCACCACTGGGCTACATGTCTTAACAAAAAGCACAGGAAGCCTACGTAGCAACAGATGGCGTTCTTGACAACCCAGCAGTGCCTACAGGTCAGCGGAAGAGGTGGGCCTAATCTCCCAGCATAAACAAAAAAGATACAGGAAGCTTCCCTAGTAACCTGAAGGAGTCCCTAGAAACCCAGTAGCACCCACACAGGCAGACAAGCAATCTCATCAAGCAGCTCTCTGACAACACAGCCAGGTAAATCCACAAAGATGGGAAAAAACCAGCGCAAAAAAGGTAAAACCAGTGCAAAAGAGGTGAAACCATCGAAGACCAGAACGCTTCTTCTCCTTCAAGGGATCACAACTCCTGAACAACAGGATCACAACTTGACCGAGAAGGAGTGCGAAGAATTGACAGAAACAGGATTCAGAAGGTAGATAATAACAAACTTTTCAGAGCTAAAGGAACACGTTCTAACTCAATGCAAAGAAACCAAAAACCTTGAAAAAAAGGTTAGACGAAATGCTAACTAGAATAACCAGCTTAGAGAAGAACATAAACGACTTGATGGAGTTGAAGAACACAGCACAAGAACTACGTGAAGCAAACACAAGTTTTAATAGCTGAATCGATCAAGCAGAAGAAAGGATATCAGAGATTGAAGATCAACTCAATGAAATAAAAAGAGAAGGCAATACAAGAGAAAAAAGAGTGAAAAGAAAACCTCCAAGAAATATGGGATTATGTGAAAAAACCTAATATACACTTGATCAGTGTACCTGAATATGACAGGGAGAATGAATCCAAGCTGGAAAACACAAAGAGAACTCCACAAAGATATTCCTCAAGAAGAGTAATCCCAAGGCACATAATCATCAGATTTACCAGGGTAGAAATGAAGGAAAAAATGCTAAGGGCAGCCAGACAGAAAGGTCAGGTCACCCACAGAAGGAAGCCAATCAGACTCACAGCAGATCTCTCGGCAGAAACTCTACAAGCCAGAAGAGAGTGGGGGCCAATATTCAACATCCTTAAAGAAAAGAACTTTCAACCCAGAATCTCATATCCAGCCAAACTAAGCTTCATAAATGAAGGAGAAATAAAATCCTTTGTGGACAAGTGATTATTGAGAGATTTTGTCACCACCAGACCTGCCCTACAAGAGCTCCTGAAAGAAACACTAAGCATGGAAAGGAACAAGTTCCAGTCACTACAAAAGCAAACCAGTTGGCAAAGACCAAAAATGCAATGAAGAAAATGAGTCAACTAATGAGAAAGAAAACCAGCCAGTAACAAAATGGCAGGATCAAATTCACACATAACAATATTAACATTGAATGTAAATGGCCTAAACACCCCAATCAAAAGACGCAGACTGGCAAACTGGCTGAAAAGTCAGAACCCATTGGTGCACTATAGTCAAGAAACCTATCTCACATACAAAGACACACATAGACTCAAAATAAAGGGATGGAAGAAGATTTACCAAGCAAATGGAGAACAAAAAAAAAGCAGGTGTTGCAATCCTAGTCTCTGATAAAACGGACTTCAAACCAACAAAGATCAAAAGAGACAAAGAAGGACATTACATGATGGTAAAAGGATCAATCCAACAGGAAGAGCTAACTATCCTAAATATATATGCCCCCAACACAGCTGCACCCAAATACATAAAGCAAGTTCTTAATGACCTAAAATGAGATTTAGACTCTCACACAATAATAGTGGGAGACCTCAATACTCCACTGTCATTATTAGACAGACCAATGAGACAGAAAATTAACAAGGATATCCAGGACTTGAATGCAGAGCTGGACCAAGAGGATCTAACAGATATATACAGAATGCTCCACCCCAAATCCACAGAATATACATTTTTCTCAGCATCACATTGCACTTACTCTAAAACTGACCACATCATTGGAAGCAAATCACTCCTCAGCAAATGCAAAAGAACAGAAATCATAACAAACAGTCTATCAGACCACAGCACAATCAGACTAGAACTTAGGATCAAGAAACACACTCAAACCCACACAACCACTTGAAAACTGAACAACTTGCTTCTGAATGTTGACTGGATAAACAATGAAATGAAGGCAGAAATAAAGATGTTCTTCGAAATCAACGAGAATGAAGACAAAACTTACCAGAATCTCTGGGACACCTTTAAAGCAGTATTGAGAGGGAAATTTATAGCAATAAATGCCCACCAGAGAAGAGAGGAAAGATCTAAAATCAACACCCTATCATCGAAATTGAAAGAACCAGAGGAGCAAAATAAAAATACTCAAAACCTAGCAGAAGACAAGAGATAACTAAGATCAGAGCAGAACTGAAGGAGATAGAGACACAAAAAACCCTTTAAAAAATCAACAAATCCAGGAGCTGGTTTTTTGAAAAAATGAACAAAATAGACAGACTGCTAGCTAGATTAATAAAAAAAGAAAAGGGAGAAGAATCAAATAGATGCAATAAAAAATGATAAAGGAGATATCACCACTGATCCCACAGAAATACAAACTAGCATCAGAGATTACTACAAACAGCTCCACTCACATAAACCAGTAAACCAGGAAGAAATGGATAAATTCCTAGACACTTGTATGCTACCAAAACTAAAACCAGGAGGAAGCTGAAACCCTGAATAGACCAATAACAAAAGCTGAAGTAGAGGCAGCAATCAATAGCCTATTAACCAAAAAAAGTCCAGGTCCAGATGGGTTCACAGCCAAATTCTACCAGACATACAAAGAGGAGCTGGTTCCATTCCTTCTGAAACTTTATCAAACAATACAAAAGGAGGGAATCCTCCCTAACTCATTTTATGAGACCAACATCATCCTGATACCAAAACCAGGCAGAGACTCAACTAAAAAAGAAAACTTCAGGCCAATATCCATGATGAACATCGATACAAAAATCTTCAATAAAATACCGGCAAACTGAATGCAGCAACACATCAAAAAGCTTATCCATCATGACCAAGTAGGCTTCATCCTGGGGATGCAAGGCTGGTTCAACATACGCAAATCCATAAATGTAATCCATCACATAAACGGAACCAAAGACAAAAACCACATGATTATCTCAGTAGATGCAGAGAAGGTCTTTGATGAAATTCAACAGCGCTGCATGCTAAAAACTCTCAATAAACTAGGTATTGATGGAACGTATCGTAAAATGATAAAAGCTATATATGACAAACCTACAGCCAATATCACACTGAACGGGCAAAAGCTGGAAGAATTCCCTTTGAAATCAGGCACTAGACAAGGATGCCCTCTCTCACCACTCCTATTCAACATAGTATTGGAAGTTCTAGCCAGAGCAATGAGGCAAGAAAAAGAAATAAAGGGTATTTGATTAGGAAAGGAGGAAGCCAAATTGTCTCTATTTGCAGATGACATGACTGTATATCTAGAAGACCCCATCATTTCAGCCCAAAATCTTCTCAAACTAATAAGCAACTTCAGCAAAGTCTCAGGATACAAAATCAATGTGCAAAAATCACTAGCATTCCTATATACCAATAACAGATAAACAGAGAGCCAAATCAAGAGTGAACTCCCATTCACAATTGCTACAAAGAGAATAAAATACCTAGGAATACAACTAACAAAGGATATAAAGGACCTCTTTAAGGACAACTACAAACCACTGCTCAATGAAATAAGAGAGGACACAAACAGATGGAGAAACATTCCATGCTCATGGTTAGGAAGAATCAATATCATGAAAATGGTCATACTGCCCAAAGTAATCTACACATTCAATGCTATCCCCATCAAGCTACCAAAGACCTTCTTCACAGAACTGGAAAAAACCACTTTAAACTTCATATGGAATCACAAGAGACCCTGCATAGCCAAGACAATCCTAAGCAAAAAGAACAAAGCTGGAGGCATCACACTGCCAGACTTCAAACAATACTGCAATGCTACAGTAATCAAAACAGCATGGTACTGGTACCAAAACAGAGACATAGACCAATGGAACAGAACAGAGACCTCAGAGGAAACACCACACATCTACAACCATCTGATCTTTGACAAAGCCAGTAAAAGCAAGCAATGGGGAAAGGACTCCATTTTTAATAAATGGTGTTGGGAAAACTGGCTAGCAATGTGCAGAAAGCAGAAACTGGACCCTTACCTGTCACCTTAGACTGAAATTAACTCCAGATGAATCAAAGATTTAAACATAAAACCTAACACCATAAAAACACTAGAAGAAAACATAGGCAAAACCATCCAGGACATAGGCATAGGCAAATACTTCATGACTAAAACACCAAAAGCAATGGCAATAAAAGCTGGGATAGACAAATGGGATCTAATTAAACTCCAGAGCTTCTGCACAGCAAAATAAATCACCATTAGAGTGAGTTGGCAACCAACGGAATGGGAAAAAATTTTTGCAATCTACCCATCTGACAAAGGGCTAATATCCAGAATCTACAAAGAACTAAAATGGATCTACAAGAAAAAAACAAACAACCCCATTCAAAAGTGGGCAAAGGATATGAACAGACACTTTTCAAAAGAGAACACATATGAGGCCAACAAACATATGAAAAAATGCTTATCATCACTGGTCATTAGAGAAATGCAAATCAAAACCACACTGAGATATAATCTCATGCCAGTCAGAATGGCGATCATCAAAAAATCTGGAGACAACAGATGCTGGAGGGGATGTGGAGAAATAGGAACACTTTTACACAGTTGGTGGGAGTGCAAATTAGTTCAATCATTGTGGAAGACAGTGTGGCAATTTCTCAAGGATCTAGACATAGAAATTCCATTTGACCCAGCAATCTCACTATTGGGTATATACCCAAAGAACTATAAATTGTTCTACTGTAAAGATGCATGCACACGTATGTTCATTGCAGCCCTGTGCACAATACCAAAGGCTTGGAACCAACCCAAATGCCCATCAATGATAGACTGGACAAAGAAAATGTGGTACATATACACCATGGAATACTACACAGCCATAAAAAACAATGAGTCCGTGTCCTTTGTAGGGACTTGGATGACTCTGGAAACCATCATTCTCAGCAAACTGACCCAAGAACAGAAAGTCAAGCACTGTATGTTCTCACTCATAGGTGGGTGTTGAACAACAAGAACATATGGACTCAGGGGAAGAGCATCACACACAGGGGACAGTTGGGGGAGGGTAGGGGAGAGGAGATAATGAGGGGTGAGGAGGTATAACATGGGGAGAAATGCCAGATATAGTATGCACCTAAAGTAAAATAAATAAATTAATTAAAAAAAAAAAAAGCACAAAAGCCCCTCTTTCAAAAAAAAAAAAGAAA
>PVKV010023116.1:0-34024 GCA_004027835.1 Alouatta palliata | reverse complement strand
CGATGATAGACTGGACAGGGAAAATGTGGCACATATACACCATGGAATATTATGCAGCCGTCAAAAACGATGAGTTCGCATCCTTTGTAGGGACATGGATGAACCTGGAAACCATCATTCTCAGCAAACTGACACAAGAACAGAAAATCAAACACCACATATTCTCACTCATAGGTGGGTGTTGAACAATGAGAACACACGGACACAGGGAGGGGAGCATCTCACACGGGGGTCATTTGGGGGGAAAAAGGGGAGGGACAGCGGGGGGTGGGGAGTTTGGGAGGGATAGCATGGGGAGAAATACCAGATATAGGTGATGGGGAGGAAGGCAGCAAATCACACTGCCATGTGTGTACCTATGTAACAGTCTTGCATGTTCTTCACATGTACCCCCAAACCGAAAATGCAATAAAAAGTATATATATTTTTAAAAAATGTAAAAAAAAAAAAGGAAGAAGGAAGGAAGGAAGGAAGGACGGAAGGACGGAAGGAAGGAAGGATCTTTGGAGATTCATTTTAACCGTTCATTTATAAATTTTAAAGATAGTCTTTGAGATACAGCATTGGTGATTGCCTCTAAGTCTCTCAATACAAGTTTAATAAAATAGGGCTGTTTTTCAGAGTACAGGGCTAGGGAAGAATAGGGCCCAAAGAAGTACTTTTATAAACACGTTAAGATCGCTGTGAAAGTAACTAATTCATGAATCTGTTTACCTTGGCAGTGTCTATAGGGTTCATGATTTCATACATGACGTTTTTCTTTTCCGCTCCAATACAAAGGTAAATCAGGCAAATGCATATTAGTTTTCCTAAAGATTACTGAACAAACTTTTGTACAAACTAGTGCCAAAAGCTGCACTAAAAGTAGATGAGAAAGTTATTCTGGATGTGTTTAGCACCTATAAAATACTCAAGTAAATTGTGACTATTACTTTCCGTCAAACAGATGATCAAAGACATTCTCTCCTTTTGATCCTAGTTGTTCAGATTTCTACTGCCTTCCTCATCAGCAGAATTCACTAGATCTACAGATAAAATCTGCAAAAACCTCAGCAATCACCAGGCAGCTCCACAGCCTTTTCACAATATTGCTCTACCTTATTTTGCACCTTATATTTCCCTATCACTTTACACCATGACATTCCTGCATTGAAATCATTATGTCAAATGAAATGTGAAGGGAAGCAGTTGTCAACTTTAGAAAGATCTGAGCATTTACACACCTGGTCCTTTCCAGTGGGCAGTTCAAAGGCAAAGCAATCTAGTCACAGAGGGAGGAGAGTTAAACTGAAACTATGACTATTCAGTGTCTTTATTACTTTGAAGACCAAAGAGTGTTTGATCCTTGTTCTAATACCTGCGTCTCGGTAAAACTGTATGAAGTGCATTGATGCATCTCCAGCATCTACATTAGCATTTAATTCTTGCTCATTCCACCTTTCCAAACAATCACGAGGAGCGTAAATAAAGAGTATACTGTATTTAATAAAAGCAAGTGACAGTGTGGGAAATATACACTTACTTTTAAAAGTGGTGTTTTAAACTCATTTGGTCAATATAGAAGAAACATATGCTCATTACAGGATATTTGGAAAATGTCAAAAAGAATAATTTTTTTTTTTTTTTTTTTTTTTTTTTTTTGAGGCAGAGTCTTGTTCTGCTGCCCAGGCTGGAGTGCAGTGGTTCGATCTCGGCTCACTGCAACCTCTGCCTCCCAGATTCAAGCGATTCTCCTGCCTCGGCCTCCCGAGTAGCTGGGATTATAGGCGCCTACCACTATGCCCAGCTAATTTTTTGTATTTTTAGTAGAGATGGGGTTTCACCACGCTGGCCAGGCTAGTCTCGAACTCCTGACCTCGTGATTTGCTTGCTTTGGCCTCCCAAAGTGCTGGTATTACAGGTGTGAGTTACTGTGTCCAGCCAAAGAAAGAAATTTTTAGAAATCACATTTATACCAACCAGCCAAAAGATAGCCATTAATAATGTTTCAATTTCTTTTTGGTCTTTTATTCATGCACAGTTTTTAAAAACCATTGCTGTGATATATATATACACACACACATACATATTATGTATATACTTTTGTGTCCTATTTTCACTTCCAATTATAACATAAGCAAAAAAAAAATGCATACTTTGAAAGTTGATGTGAGTTCAGAGTTTAGTAAAAATATGTGTTTCATTTGAATTGGAAGTCAAGACTATAATAGTCCTTTGAACTTTATGCAACTATATTTCTTCATGATTCCACCATTCCCTTTTGCATTAAGTTGAACATTACATTTTTTCTAGACTTTGAAAAGATTATGTTTTGGACAGTGCATTTGATTGCTAGCAGTTATTTTATAACAAAACACATTTGAATTAAAAAGATTATTTTATTTTATTTATTTATTTTTTGAGATGGAGTCTTGCTTTGTAACCCAGGCTGGAATGCAGTGGTGTAATCTCTGTTCACTGCAACCTCCACCGCCTGGGTTCAAGCGATTCTCCTGCCTCAGACTCCCGAGTAGCTGGGATTACAGGCACGTGCCAACACGCCTGGCTAATTTTTGTTTTTTTAGTAGAGAGAGGGTTTCACTATGTTGGCCAGGGTGGTCTCAAACTCCTGACCTCAGGTGATTTGCCCGCCTCAACCTCCCAAAGTGCTGGGATTACAAGGGTGAGCCACTGCACCCGACACAAACATTATTTTAAATCTGTTAGTTTGCACCAGGTCTGACATTTATATCAAGAAATACTTTATTCGACTTATTAACATATTACCAAAGATCTAGCATTATCTTTAAATTGAAATAATTATGTTTCTTATAATAATAATAGACTTCTGTGAAGCAATGATTTTAAAACTCCGTATCACAAATATTTATTAAACTCTTCAATGTTACATCAGTTTTCCTCCCACACCCATACTGCAGTCCCAGAATAAGACACATAAGGAGTAGTAATCAAGAATTAAGATTTTCTTGTTAAAAACTGTCAAAAGCTTGCTACACCAGCATCCAGCGACAGGAGGAGAAATGTCTCCAGACTACTATACTCCCCTGCAAGCCAGGTTTTAATTTGTCGAGAAGGGGGAAAAGCCTATAAAAATCTTGGCAAAATACAGAGCTGCTAATTTAATCAATTTTAGTAGTTAAAGCAGTGATTTCAAGTGCTAACACAATCTGTTGAAAGAACTAATTTCCAAGGTAGAGGAGATTCATTTATTTCTACTTTTTCTTCCCAGTTTTCCAATCTAAGTCTATGTGGGCAGCCATCATGCACTCACTGAGAGACTGCCTCCCACGAGTTAGGAGTCTTGGGCCATAACTCAAGGCCTGAAGGAGCAGAGAAACAGACCTTCCTTTTCCCTGGGGAGGGTTTTCCAGGTGCAGATGAAGTGGACCTCAACCAATCTGTTGAGTAATAGATACTTGCTTGAGGGTTCATTAAGATGCATTAATGAGGGTGCATAAAATCATGCTGAACCACAAGAAAGGGCTGGGTGCTTTCTACACACTGCCCCTGAGGTGAGGGGTGCTCTGCGTCTCCCCTCATTCTGAAATCTTCCAGTTCTCAGCCTGGTGCGGTGGCTCATGCCTGTAATCCCAGCACTTTGGGAGGCCAAGGCGAGTGGATCACCTGAGGTCAGGAATTCAAGACCAGCCCAGTCAACATGGCAAAACCCCGTCTCTAATAAAAATACAAAAAAATTAAGTGGGCATGGTGGCGCGTGCCTGCAGTCCCAGCTATTGGAGAGGCTGAGGCAGGAGAATCGCTTGAACCTGGGAGGAGGCAGTTGCAGTGAGCCAAGATCGCACCATTGTACTCCAGCCTGGGTGACAGAGTGAGACTGTCTCAAGAAAAAAAAGAAAAAAAGAAATCTCCCAGTTCTCACCGCCTCTCATCATTAAATTTCCTTTACGGCAGTGTAGTGGTACCATATTTTGATATACTACAGATATGTTTCTAATTCCTGGTAGTTCCTTTATAGCCCCTTGAACGCTATACAATGAGACATTAATTGCCTTAAGGAAGGATTGCTACAGTAGAAAAAGCTTTTTGAGATGATGAGCCAAACCCTGAAGATCTCAGAGCATGAACAATTTAGAAGATCGCTAAGTGCCATCTCTGAGACTAGTTTACTTGGGCTAGAGGAATGAAGAGAGAGAATCAGAAGGAAAGAAGGTTTAGATACCAGTAGGTTCCTAAGAAAGGGTCGGGTACCTTCCCCAGGCTGGACACTGGCTTGTGCTTGTAATCCCAGCACTTTGGGAGGCCAAGGTAGGCAGATCACTTGGGGTTAAGTCAGGAGTTCGAGACCAGCCTGGCCAACATGGTGAAACCCCATCTCTACTAAAAATACACACACACACACACACACACACACACACACACACGTAGCTGGGCACGGTGGCTCGCATCTGTAATCCCAGCTACTTGGGGGAGCCTGAGGCAGGAGATTCTCTTGAACCCAAGAGGCAGAGGTTGCAGTGAGCTGAGATCGCCCCACTGCACTCCATCCAGCCTGGGCGAAGAGTAATACTTACTCTGTCTCAAAAAAAAAAAAAAAAAAAAAAAAACTCCTTCCCCAGCTTCCTCTCATACCCAATGGGTATAAAGAAACCAAAATCGCGGAAAGCTGTAATGATTCCCAGAATAGAGCCCATGGAGGTTTCGACCACAGTCCTCTCACCCACCATGGCGAGCAATCAAAACATTTCCACACTCCTGAGAGTAACACAAACCTGGGGCAAGAGCTTAGGCACCCACCTAGTTTTGTGCAGTCCAGGAATGATGAGGGAATTATGAAAGCAGGGAAAAAGAGTGTATCAAGAGAGGCTTCGCAGTTAGGAAAAAAAGCGAAAAAAAAAAAAAAAAAAGCACTTGGGAAGCTGAGGCAGGAAGATAAAAATAAAATAAAATAGGCCAGGTGTGGTGGCTCATGCCTATAATCCCAGCACTTTGGGAGGCCAAGGCAGGTGGATTACTTGAGGCCAGGAGTTCAAGACCAGCCTGGCCAACATGGTGAAACTCCGTCTCTACTAAAAATACAAAAATGAACTGGATATGGTGGTACACATCTGTAATCCCAGCTACTTGGGAGGCTGAGGCAGGAGAATCACTTGAACCCAGGAGGTGGAGGTTGTGGTGAGCCAAGACTCCACCACTGCATTCCAGCCTGGAGGGCAGAGTGAGACTCTGCCTCAGAAAAAAATAAAATAAAATAAAATAATAAATAATAAATAGCCACCTGGGCCAAAGACAGAAAAATCAGATACGATGTGGTACATGTTGGCAGATGCCGGCATGGTCTGATGAGCAAGGGAAAGACACCACCTGTCCCCACCCTGATGCTGTGCCACTAGGTAAGTCCCCAGATCTCAGAAGAAAAGAGCAGTGGGAACCCGAAACTGACTAAGATTTAGTATCTGTCACTTAGCAGATTGACACTCTTTGAGTGCAAAAGAGAAATTAAGTTGTGGGAAAATGGAAAAAGGCATATTTCTTGCAAAACCGATTCATGTCATGAGATTTACGCTGGTCACATGTATCCCATGGAATTTCCAATAAATGTATACCATAGACAAAAGACTTTGAAAAAACGTCATATGTATTAGACTTTGAATAAGAGTCGGACGTCATGCAAGAGTGTGAAGAAAAGAACATCTCTGCTGTGTTCTGATCAATATCAGCTTCAGACTGGAATTACAGCTTTACTTTATTTCTTTAGGGGTGGGGTAACTATTTTCCTTAGTTTGTTCAAGAATGGATTGACTGATTCATCAAAATTCTGGAAATAACTGGAGGGTTTTACTGTGTCGCCTGCTTTCATTAACTGCTCGGTTGGTGGACTGACAAAGCACCGTAATCATTTCTTCGCAATTCCCATGGTGAAGTAATCCCAAATGTCACTACCATCATTCACCTCCCCGTCAACTGCCACGTCTCTGTCGTGTCATGATGACCTGGGATAAAGACTGTGGGTGAGGGCAAGGGTTGTCAGAAGCTGTAGATTAGACAAACCAGAGGGGGCTTCAGAAAAGCATTTATTTTGGTTCTGGTTTCCAAGCAGGTCTGCAGCTAGATAGTTCAAGAAGAACGATTGCCTATCCTATGTTTAAAGATCTCCAAAGAAGGCAATCTCTAATAAGCTGTTTTAATATATAAAATATATATATAGAAGTTCCTCCTTTCATCAAATCTAAATCTAAACCCATCTCCTTTTGTTTTCTTATCAGCGAGTTGTGATAAAAATATATCATGTGATTCTGTTTTGAAATCCTGTTTTGGGCTTATAGATAGTATTTATTCTGCTAGAGATGCTGGCCCTTTTAGAAAAGAGTTTCTGACTTAAATGGGGATTTTGTAACTTGCTGTCTCAGAGGCAGATTCCTGATGACTAATGGGTTGTTTTGTTTTGTTTTGTTTTGTTTTGTTTTGTTTTGTTTTGTTTTGTTTTTGAGATGGAGTTTCACTCTTGCTGCCCAGGCTGGAGTGCAACGGTGTGATTTTGGCTCACTGAAACCTCCACCTGCCAAGTTCAAGCAGTTCTCCTGTCTCAGCCTCCCAAGTAGCTGGGATTACAGGCATGCGCCACCACACCTAGCTAATATTGCATTTTTAGTAGAGACAGGGTTTCACCATGTTGGTCAGGTTGGTCTCCAGCTCGTGGCCACAGGCGATCCACCTGCCTTGGCCTCCGAAAGTGCTGGAATGACAGGTGTGAGCCCCCACACCTAGCCTAATCAGGTGATTTTATGCAGTGTGAGACACCAGTAGATGGGTAGCTGAACACTTCTCTAAACTGCTGCCTTTCCCTCAGTCACTGCGTGGAGATATCCAGGAGGGAACCAGAAAGAGCTCTCCAGTTGTGTCAGCTGTGAGGAAGGAAGGGAGAAACAAGAAGCAGAACCTGAGGCAGGACACCCCATTATGTAGCCCAAACAGGGTCACCTCATGGGCAGTAGCTGTGACAGGGGAAGCCAGAGCAGAGATTTCGGTGGCAAAATATTTTGAAGTCCTGAAGTCTCTACATGAACCTTGGATGGACATTACTCTAAGACAAGCATTTAAGATAAGTCACAAAAGAGTGTTCCATTCTAGCATGGTAAGAAACCCAGGAAAAGATTACTAAGTCATCAACAAAGTTAAAGGTTAGTGGAAAATGTAGTAAAGTCTACACAGGTATTTGAGCTTTGTCTTTCCAATGATATCTTTAATTAAATGAGTAATATCTGCCGGGTGTAGTGGCTCACACCTGTAATCTCTATACTATGGGAGGCTGAAGTGGGAGGATCACTTGAGCTCAGGAGGTTGAGGCTGCATTGAGCCTTGATCATGCCACTGCACTCCAGCCTGGGCAACACAGTGAGATCTTGCCTCAAAAAAAATCAGTTGAGTATGGTGACACACACTTGTAGTCCCAGCTACTTGTGACGCTGAGGCAGGAGGATCACCTGAGCCCAGGAATGCAAGGTTACAATGAGCCATGATCACGCCACTGCACTCCAGCCTTGGTGACAGAGTGAGAGCCAGTCTCAAAAAATAAAATAAAATAATTTTTAAAAGTAATATTGAAATACATGGTGAAACCCCATCTCTATTAAAAGTATAAAAATTAGCTGGCCGTGGTGCTGTGTGCTTGCAGTCCCAGCTACTCAGGAGGCTCAGGCAGGAGGATCACTTGAACCCAAGAGGCAGAGGTTGCAGTGAGTTCAAATCATGCCACTGTACTCCAGCTTGGGCAAGAGAGCAAGTCTCTGTCTCAAAAAAAAAAAAGAATTATGGCTAATGTCCTCTTTGACCATGTCTTTCCCCCTGCCACTCCCTCACCACCCCCCATCCTAACAGTCACCCTAGAAAAGGGTCATTCTTCTGTGTTTGTGAGATAACTTTCTGCTTTTCCGGCCAGTGCAGTCTCTTCCTTTTGGGATAAAGGAAGATAATGGGGAAGATGGTGAGGATGAGTCAATATTTCCTCTATCCTTGAACACAGTTTCAAAAGAGAATCACTTGGAATTTCTCAGTCCGACCAAGTCATGAGGCAACTGGGAGAAAGAACCTAAAATTTTGGTATGTAGTCTTTCATTTTTCAATTTACAGTCTCAATGCCAATTTGGTTTTTTGTGTGTATATCTTTACAAAAATTTTTTTGTTTCTTTAGGCATTTATTTTTTTATTATTTTTTATTTTTTTAAAGATGGCCGGGTGTGGTGGCTCATGCCTGTAATCCCAGCACTTTGGGAGGCCGAGGCGGGTGGATCACAAGGCCAGGAGTTCAAGACCAGCCTGGCCAACATGGTGAAATCCCATCTCTACTAAAAATACAAAAATTAGCTGGGCATGGTGGCCGGCACCTGTAATCCCAGGTACTCAGGAGGCTGAGGCAGAGAACTGCTTGAACCTGAGAGGTGGAGGTTGCAATGAGCTGAAATTGTGCCACTGCACTCCAGCCTGGGCCACAAGAGCGAAACTCCATCTCAAAAAAAAAAAAAATCATTGTTATTTTGTCAATCTTCACCAGTTTTTCATTGCCTACAGAATGGAGTCCCAGTTGCTCAGGTTGGCCTTCCACAATCTAATCCCAAAATGTGACTCTACACTTACTCACTACTCAAACTTCATTCCAACCACTGTTCCTGAACGTTCTGTGTGCTATGGCTATCTTGACATCAATACTCCAGCCTTTACCCTATCTAAATTCTGTTCCCTTCATTTCTCCGAGTTCAATCTGTCTCTCAGAGTAGTGCGCTAGCTCTGTGTGTTACACAGAAATGAATTTTACGATGTAGAAATCCTGTACTCATTTGCAGCACAATTTGACAATACATTTCAATATCCGTAGAAGTGTTCAAATCCTTGGGCTCAGAAATCCCACTCCTGAGAATTTTTTCTTTAATAAACAGAAATAGAGGAAAGGTTAAGTCAATTATGATACATGTACTTAATAAAATAGGATACAGCTATTTAAAATTATAACTAGAAGCACTATATTGCTTATGAAAATGCTTATGAGAAATTAAAGAAAAAGAGAATAAAATAGTGATTAAATCTGGAAACCTGAAAAGGGAACTGGAGAAATAGTGATTTGTGAGGTGGTAGGAGGGTATGTGATTCTTTTTCTTTTATTTGGATTCCCTTGTTGCCAACCTTTTTTTTTTTTTTTTTTGATATGAAGTCTCCCTCTGTCGCCCAGGCTGGAGGGCACTGGTGCAATTTTGGCTCACTACAACCTCCATCTCCGCTCCTGGGTTCAAGTAATTCTCCTACCTCAGCCTCCTGAGTAGCTGGAATTATAAGCATGTGACACCACATCCAGCTAAATTTTTTTGTATTTTTAGTAGAGATGGGGTTTCACCATGTTGTCTGGGCTGGTCTCAAACTCCTAACCTCAAGTGATCCACCCACCTCAGCCTCCCAAAGTGCTGGGATTGCAGGCATGAGCCACTCCACCCGGCCCCTTGTTGCCATCTTAACACTGTTCCTATGATATGTAATTGTGATATATAATTGCTGTTCTTGGCTGGGTGCAGTGGCTCATGCCTGTAATCCCAACACTTTGGGAGGCCCAGACAGGCGGATCACCTGAGGTCAGGAGTTCAAGACTGGCCTAGCCAACATGGTGAAACCCTGTCTCTACTAAAAATACAAAAATTGGCTGGACATGGTGGCACGTGCCTGCAGTCCCAGCTACTTGGGAGGCTGAGGCAGGAGAATTGCTTGAACCTGGGAGGTGGAGGTTGCAGTAAGCCGAGATCGCACCACTGCCCTCCAGCCTGGGCAACAAGAGCGAGACTCTGTCTCCAAAATATAATAATAATAATTGTTATTCTTATGATATATAATTGCATTAAAGAGGCTGCTCTGCCTATCGAGTAGCCATTCTTTTATTCCTTTACTTTCTTAATAAACTTGCTTTCACTTTTTAAAAAATTGCTTTTAAGAGTAATGTAGACTTATGATTTAAACTATCTGATCAGACCTATGAATTGAATTTTTCTCCTCTTAAGAGTTCTTAGCATATTTTCCTCTTAAGAGTTCTTAGAGTTTAGCAAGGTTGCAAAATACAAGGTCAATATACAAAAATTAATTCTATTCCTATGTACTTGCAATGAAATTTTATTACTTGAAAAATTAATTGAAATTTTCTGAAGTACCATATATAATACCACTCCAAATTAAAATATTAAGGGACAAATATAACAAAAATGGGCAATATTTGTTTGCAGAAAACTATAAAACACTGACCACAGAAATTAACAAGACCTAAATAAATGGAAAGATACGCCATGTTAAAAGACTGGAAGATTCAATATTCACATGTCAATTGATCCATAGATTCAGTGCAATTCCAATCAAAATCTTAGCAGGCTTTTTTGGTAGAAATTGATAAGCTGATTTAAAAATTTATATAGAAAAGCAAAGTACCTGGAATAGCCAAAACAATTTTGATTAAAAAATAACAAAGTTGAAGGGCTCACATCACTTGATCACAAGACTTGGCATAAGGCTGGACAGTGATCAAGACAGTGTGGTATTGATAGAAGGACAGCTATAGACCCACGGAACAGAAGTGGAAATCCAAGGTATCCAGAAATAGACTCATACATCTTTGGTCTATTGCTTTTTTTTTTTTTTTTTTGAGACAGGGTCTCATTCTGTCACCCATGGTGGAATGCAATGCTGTGATCTTGGCTCACTGCAACCTCCACCTCCTGGATTCAAGGGATTCTCCTGCCTCAGTCTCCCAAGTGGCTGGGATTATAGGTGCTTGCCACTAATTTTTGTACTTTTAGTAGAGACAGGGTTTCACCATGTTGGCCAGGCTGGTCTCAAACTCCTGACCTTAAGTGATCTGCCCACTTTTGCCTCCCATACTCTGGGATTACAGGTGTGAGCCACCACACCCGCCCTCACCTATTGCTTCTTAACAAAGTGCCAAAATAATTCAATGGGAAAAAGACAGTCTCTTTAACAAATGGTTCTGGAATATTCAACATCTACCTGCAAAAAAAAAAAATTGACTTTGATTCTTTTCCGTATTTTAAAAATCGGCCCAAAATTGTAGATTTTTAGGGCATAGATTACAGGCCTAAATGTAAAATCTAAAATCTAAAACTTCTGGCTGACAGTCTTGTGGCCTTGGGGTGGGAAAAGATTTCATAGATGGGCTGTAAAAAGTGTAAATTATTAACTTTTAAAAATTGATCAATTGAACTGCATCAAAGTTTCAAAATTCTGCACTGCAAAATACATTGTCAGAAAATAAAAAGACAAGCCAAAAGATAAAAGAGAAAGCTGGGAGAAAAAAGCTTGCAAAGATACGGCTGATCAAGGATATATAAACAACATTTTACCGACAATATACAAATAACATTTTCAAGTCAATAGACTACAAAAAGACAACTCCCACCCCACTCAATGGGCAAAATAGTTGAACAGACACTTTGCAAGAAGATAAGTGTTCAGCAAGTACATAAGAAGATACCTTTCACCATAATTTACTAGGTAAAGGCAAATTTAAGCCACACTGTAACTACACACCTACTAGAATGCTAAAAATTTTTGAAACTTATAATACCAAGTCCTGGAGAGGATATAGAGCAGCTGGAACTCTTATACATTGCTGATGGTAAAGCAAAATGGCATATCCTCTTTGGAAGACAGCATGGAAGCTCCTTCTGAAGTTGAGCATACATTTTCCACACAACTCAGCAGTCCTACTCCAAGGTGTTTTTCCAAAATAAATGAAAACATATTTCCATACAAAGAACTGCAAGCAAATGTATGCCAGATTTATTTATAACCACCCCAAACTGGAAACAATCCAAATGTCTATCAACTGAGGATAGATAAACAAATTGTCATGCATCCATACAATGGGATACTACACAGCAATAAAAAGGAATGAACTACCAATACATTCAATGACATATATAAATCTCAAAACACCATGCTAAGTGATTGAAGCCACACTCAAAAGGCTATACGTAGTATTATTTCATTTAAATGACATTCTGGAAAATCAAAACCGAAGGGACAGAAACAAGATTAATGATTGCCAGAAAATGGAAGTGAGGATAGGGGACTGGGTACAAACGAGCAAGAGAGAACTTTTGGGGGTGATGGATATGTTCCGTATCTTGATTGTGGTGGTGACTTGTGATTCTGTACATTTTTGAAAACTCATTAAAACATACTCTGAAAAAGAGGACATTTAACTCGATGCAAATTATGTCCCCACAAATCTGATTCCAAAATTGAATTCTGCTCACTGACAGCACTGGCATTACCTGGGATGGTAAGAAATGCTGAACCCCAAACTCCATCTGCGTGCAGACCTTGTGTTGTAGGTCAGGTTCCTCAGGAAACAGGCCCTGAGATTCTGAAATCCACACGTAAGAGGTTTATTAAGGGGAGAGCTTAGAGGGTACGGAAGTAGGATTGAGTAGGACTGAGTCGATCTGCTGTGCAATTCCACAGAAGCCTCAGCTGAGCCTACAGGCACTTCAAGCTGGAATTACCTTCAGGGTCATCCCATCTGCTGAGCCTTTAGGCTCTCTGATCCAGCAGTCATTGGATATGACTGCCCCCAAGGTCTGATCTTGGTTGGACAAGGTGGTTCTCTGCAGCTGAGGGAAATTTCCAGAGAATGACTCAGCTGAGAACCATCAGTTGCCAACACTCCCAGCAGCTGGGTAAATGAGCGCCTCCATCCTGAAAAGAGAATCTGGGCAACTCACCACAGCACCCACTACCATTCACTCCTTGCACATTTTGAGTCCACTTGTTTCATGGAATAAGTTCACTTCATCTTGGAAGAGCTCCTTCAGGGTTCTTATTGGTCTCTCTTCCTGGGGAAACTTATAAAGACAGTGGGGTGAACCACATCCTCACCCCCACCAATACTACAGCTGGTGTCAAGGTCACAATCAATACTGATCATCGTCCTTCTCTACTGTGCATTCCAGATTAGCTCCACCCTCAACCAGCACCTTTTCTGGTCTAAGTGGCCTGAGATATCGACCCTGTTCCTTTTCCATGAGCAGTAAGAATCCCTGATTATTGTATCTTTCTCAGGCTGTGATGCTGCATTTGTCCATTACTGTCAATATTGAGCAGGGGAGGCCAGGCACAGTGGCTCACACCTGTAATCCCAGCACTTTGGGAGGCTGAGGCGGGTGGATCACTTGAGGTCAGGATTTTGAGACCAACCTGGCAAACATGGTAAAACCCCGTCTCTACTGACAGTACAAAAATTAGCCAGGCGTGATGGTGGATGCCTGTAATCCCAGCTACTCGGGAGGCTGAGGCAGGAGAATTGTTTGAAACTGGGGGTGGAGGTTGCAGTGAGCCAAGATCATGCCACTGCACTCCAGCCTAGGCGACAGAGCAAGACCCTGTCTCAAAAAAAAAAAAAAAAAAAAAAAAAAAAAAACTGAGCAGGGGAATATCAAGAGAAACCCCAGTGGATTACCTGGGTGCCAGACTTACTCTTCCCTGCCTCCATCATGTGACAGCAGTCCTATCTCCTCCTGATCAGGACAATTCCTCCTGACAGGATGATGACTCATGTCCTTGCCTGCTGGTATCCTCGTATAAAGTACCTTATATGACTGACAGTTTACTAGAACTCTTGGGTCCCCTGGTGGAAATAGTTCCCCTCTGAGAATAAAGACCTCTAGATTCGCAGAGCCTAGAAGCACAAATTCCCTAAGTGAGCTATTGGGAGGGATGTAAACAGCCACTCCTACTTCTACCCTTTGGTTCCCAGACTCCTTTATTCTACCTTTTTGGGGACACAGCACTAGATAATGGCCACTGATTAAGGGTATATACTGCATTCTGTAGGATCTCATCTATTAACTCTAAGCCGATGTCTCAGCTGCCTTTTAGAGGCTATCCCTTTCCACTGTCAGGCCAGATGCCTCTGGGTAGCATGAAGTGCGACAGGACCTCTGGATCCCACGGTAAAGTGTCCTACTGACATATCTCCTTTACTGTTAAGTGGCTCCCTTGAGCCATACAATGTTTTATGGGTTCCCATCATGGTGGGTGAAGCACTATAAACCCTTGGCCAGTGGTGCTGGAAGAGGCAACACAAAAAAGAAAACTCCAGCCAGGCACGGTGGCTCATGTCTGTAAGCCCAGCACTGTGGGAGGTTGAGGCGGGCAGATCACCTGAGGTCAGGAATTCAAGACCAGCCTGGCCAATATGGTGAAACCCGGTCTCTACAAAAATACAAAAATTAGCCGGATGTGGTGGTGCATGCCTGTTACTGGGGCTGGCAAAAATTTCACATGATGAATTTTCTTTTTTTTTTTTTTTTGTTTTTTTTTCAGACAGAGTCTCACTCTGTCGTCCAAGCTGGAGTGCAGTGACACAATCTCGGCTCACTGCAACCTCTGCCTCCAAAGTTCAAGCCATTCTCCTGTCTCAGCCTTCCAAGTAGCTGGGATTACAGATGTGCGCTACCACACCTGGCTAATTTATTTTCAGTAGAGACGGGGTTTTGTTGTGTTGGCCAGGCTGATCTCACCTCTAAAACCATATGTATAATGGGTGGTGTGGCCCAAAAAGCAGGACTGCTTGAGTACAAGCAGTAACCTGAAGCCACTATGGGGCCCTTTCCTGCCCTAGGCCTCAGGCAAAGCTGGCAGATTTCCTTGTTACTTGGTAAGGTTTAAAGCAGTGTTCCTGAGTAGGTAATATGCTACCACCAGAGCCCAAAGAGGCCTGGTAGGCATTACGCTTGCTTCTTAGTGGTGGGAAGTGCAAGATGGAATAATTTGGCCTTGACTTTGGAAGAAGATATCCCAGTATGCCTGAAGCCACTAAAACTTCACTAGTGTGGCAGACCCCTGAATCTTTGTAGAACCCTCTGGAACACATGTCTTATCCAGGCCGCCAACAAATATTTGTACTTCTTGCTCATCTGGTCCAAATAACATAAGTCGTCAACAGAGTGGGCCAGTGCAATATTCTGGATTGTTCAGACGGTCAAGGTCCTTTCAGAATTTATTTCTACAGAATGCAAGAGAGTTAACACAACCCCAGGGTAAGACTGTACATGTATACTGTTGTCCGTCACACATGAATGTGAACTTCTTCCAGTTAGGAATGGATCAGAATGTGGCTCGCCCCTGTAATCCCAGCACTTTGGGAGGCTGAGACAGGCGGATTGCCTGAGGACAGGAGTTCAAGACCAGTCTGGCTAATATGACAAAACCCCATCTATACTAAAAATACAAAAATTAGCCGGGCATGCTGGCGGGAGCCTATAATCCCAGCTACTCAGGAGGCAGAGGCAAGAGAATCGCTTGAACCCGGGAGGCAGAGGTTGCAGTGAACCGAGATTGGGCCACTTCACTCCAGTCTGGGCAAAAGACCAAGACTCTGTCTCAAAAATAAATAAACAAATAAAAAGAATGCATTAGCCAGATTAATAGCTAATACCACACACCTAAAGCCAAGTTAATCTGCTGTAACACAAATACCGTTCGTAACTTAGCAAGCACAACCAGGGCTACTACTTGGATGAGTTTGCCACATCCTGAGGAATGGAAGTTCCTGCATTTCTAGCATTATTACTTTACTTACAATAGATCATTGCATTCTGGTTAAGGTCAGAATTAAGTGGGAGAAACATTACTCCTGCATTCGTTAAATCTTTAAAGGTGGCTTTTGTCTCTGACCCTAGAGTCTCATATTCAACCAGCAAACATGAAATAATAACAGGCTAATAGCTTGTAAGGAGCGTAAAATCCTAGTTTCTGAGAGCAATGATGAGGAGCAGGAGTGGAATTCCGAAGTATTTCCATGTCATATTACATTGGCATTACACATTCTTTGGACCCACTGTCAGCTAAACCTGGGCCAAAGACTCCATTTATTTATTTATTTATTTGAGACGCAGTTTCACTCTTGTTGCCCAAGCTGGAGTGCAATGGCGCAATCTCGGCTCACCGCAACCTCTGCCTCCCAGATTCAAGTGATTCTCCTGACTCAGCCTCCCAAGTAGCTGGGATTACAGGCATGAGCCACCACACCCAGCTAATTTTGTATTTTTAGTAGAGACGGGGTTTCACCATATTGGCCAGGCTGGTCTCGAACTTCTGACCTTGTGATCCACCCGCTTTGGCCTCCCAAAGTCCTGGGATTACAGGCATGAGCCACAGCGCCCGGCCAAGATTCCATGTATTACCTAACCCCAATATACTCCCAACTAACAGGTAGACCACAATGAACCTCTGGGTCTCCAAGTATCAGTGTTAACTCAGGCCTTATATCCAACAGCCCTCAAAATGGTTGGGAATTACCCTTTCCTGAGGAAATGGCCATTGGTTTCTTTGGAGAAGGATTGGGGAAATCATCATCACATACGTTTGCTGTGGCACTTCTTCCTGGAGACCTATTGTCTCTTTCAGTCAGTGTGTTCTGGGTTATTGGGGTGACTGCCCTCAAACTCCTCATCACCCATTTTGATTTCTTCTGGTTGCACTTATTGAACAATTGGCTTTTTGGCTGTGCCATCAATCTTGCCCCGGGGAATATCATGTTTTTTTGTTTCCATCTGGCACTTTTATTGTTTCACTTTTTCTGTTTGATTCATTTGCGTGATTTGGGGGTGTGATATGAACCATGGCTCCAGTTTATATCCTGATGGCTCTCCTTTTTTTTTTTCTTTTTAAAAAATATGGAATGCTTCACGAATTTGCGTGCCATCCTTGCGCAGGGGCTATGCTAATCTTCTCTGTATCATTCCAATTTTAGTATATGTGCTGCCAAGGTGGGCACCCTGATGGCTTTCCAATTGTTCCACTATCACCTAATTCCATCAGTGGATTTATTCTTTTATTGAATAGTACATCTCTTCCCCACTGATTTGAAATGGCAGTTTTGTTAAATGGTAAAAATTCATATTCTTATTAATTTTCTCCACAGCGCTCCTTGGATCAGGTCCTCCCTGGTGTCACTCATTACGCTAATTGTGCCCACCTTGCATCTGAGGGTTAAGGGCTATCACCTGGGATCCTACCCATTACTCTAAGGAGCTCAGTTTTGCGGCAACATTTGCTACCATTAACACTGGCCCATATGTAACAGCCACAGCAAGTTTCCTAACAATGCTAGTGACCCTCAGTCAGCGCATTCCTTATTGCTTTGTAAATGGAGTGGCCTCTCGGCCCTCCCATGCCATAGTAGGCTGGCATTATGCAGAATATCCACTCTAATATGCCCACTGCACTCAGCCTTTTGATCCCTTCCTTCACCATTGTGATAGTTCTAGCATTTCTACTTCACTTATAATGGACCATTGCTTTTTCCAACCTTTGAGAGGCAACCAAACAGCTTAGTAGCACCATCTCCTGGGATCTTCAATAGTTGTTAAATCTTGTGTCATGGGATATTGGCCCCACATCGATAAACTCTTGTTATCCAACTTTATTCAGTGCTCCTTGATCCAGCACCCTCAAGATATAATGCCAGATGTGCTTTCCTGGCTCCTGCTGGAATCTATTATCGAGGTCCTGCAGCTCCTTTGCATATACCAGACCTGAATGTGATAAAGAGTCCAACCTTCTTTGGAACTTTGCTGATCTTATAATGAAGGCCCCTCCTGTTCCTCAGCCTTTTCAGCTCTCCCGTTGCGTTGCAGGTGATGAGTCTCTTTATATGCTGCCAAGGAGGGCCTCTGGCTTTCACACTTCACCTTGCAGGTGATTACTGAACCTCAGCCTCTCATATCTTTCTTCAATGTGGCAAGAGCCAGGAGAAACAGCCATCCACTCCTCGATTCCTTATACTAATGTAATTACTATTGCCCTTGAAACTCTCAAATTTCTGTCCAGTCCTTTCCCTTCCACCAGTCTCCCATTCCAGTTCCCTGATGCTGGAAGGTTTTTTGTTGTTTTTGTTTGGTTTGGTTTTCTTGTTTCTTTGAGACAGAGTATTGCTCTATTGCACAGGCTGGAGTACAGTGGCACCATCTCGGCTCATTGCAACCTCTGCCTCTCAAGCTTAAGCGATCCACCTTAGCCTCCCAAGTAGCTAGGACTACAGGTGTGTGCCACCATGCCTGGCTTTTTTTTTTTAGACGGAGTTTCACTCTTGTTGCTCAGGCTGGAGTACAGTGCCACGATCTCAGCTCACTGCAACCTCCGCCTTCTGGTTTCAAGTGATTCTCCTGCCTCAGCTTCCCAAGTAGCTGCAATTACAGGTGTATGCCACCATGCCCCGCTAATTTTTGTATTTTTAGTAGAAACAGCGTTTCACCATGTTGGCCAGGCTCATCTCAAACTCCTGATCTCGTGATCTGCCCACCTTAGCCTCCCAAAGTGCTGGGATTACAGGCGTATCCCACTGTGCCCAGCAAATTTTTTTTTTCATAGAGATGGGGTTTTGCCATGTTGCTCTGGCTGGTCTTGAACTCCTGAGTGAAAGCGATCCACCCACCTTGGCCTCCTAAAGTGCTGGGATTACAGGCATAAGCTACTGCACCTGACCCAAAGTTTTAATGATTACGCCACAACCTCTTGCCACGGGTTTTATCAGGTGTTTGTTGTAAACCAGCTGTTGGCTGAAACAGCTCCATAATCCCAGTTTAGAATCTGCTTCTCATGATAACTCCTGATACCAACTGTCATAAATTAGGTTCCCTGGGAAACAGACTCTGAGTCTGAGATTTACTCTGAGTCATGTAGGAAATTTATTTGGGAGTGCTTTAGGAACAGGGTTGCCAGATAAAATATAGAATGCCCAGTTAAGTTTGCATTTCAGATAAACAAAGAATTCAATATTTGGGACATGTTTATATTAAAAGTTATTCTTGTTTATTTGAAATTCAAATTTCACTGGGCGTTTCGTGTTTATATTTGCTAAATCTGGGAACTTCTGTCTAGAGAACACCTATAGGGCTGGGCGTGGTGGCTCATGCCTGTAATCCCAGCACTTTGGGAGGCCGAGGCAGGCAGATCACCTGAGGTTGGGAGCTCGAGACCACCCTGACCAACGTAGAGAAACCCTGTCTCTAAAAAATTAATTAATTAATTAATTAAAATTAAAAAGAGAACAACACCTATGAGAAGTGAGGAAGACAGACTTGTGAACCGGGAGATGTTAAATTACGAAGCAGTTGAGGAGAAGCTTCAGCTGAGTCTATGATGAGGTCTATAGGTTGGAGAGCCCTTCAAAGCTTTTCTGGGCCAGGCGCAGTGGCTCACACCTGTAATCCCTGCATTTTGGGACGCCAAGGCTGGAGGATCACCTGCTGTCAGAAGTTCAAGACCTGCCTGGCCAACACGGCAAAACTCCATTTCTACTAAAAATACAAAGATTAGCTGGGCATAGTGGTGGGCACCTTATAGTCCCAGCTACTCACCAGGAGGCTGAGGCAGGAGAATCACTTGAACCCAGGAGGTGGAGGTTGCAGTGAGCTGAGATGGTGCCACTGCACTCCAGTCTGGGCAACAAAGCGAGACTCTGTCGTGAAAAAAAAAAAAAAAATTAAAATTAAAAAAAATGCTGCCCTGCCTTCAGGAAGTGGGGCTAGGACTTCATATTCCCATATGAATCAGCCATTAGATGAAGGCTGCCTCATATTAGGGAACATAATCTTGGGTGAGATAGCTCTCTTCTTTGAGAGAGATTCAACTGAGGGCTTTCATCTGCCAACACCCCCAGCAGACTGGGGAATGATTGCCTCAATCCCAATATGGGGAAATCCCCATCTGACCTTTGGGTGGGACACCTGCTGACCCAGAAACTGCCCTTTACAACATCTCCACGTGATGTTTATGCGCATTAACGTTTCAGAAGCCTTGGTTTAAGGCTGGTTCTTCCACATCTGTGTCTATCAGAATCGCCTGGAGGGCTTGTTAAACCTCAGCTTGCTGGGCCCCACCCCTGGAGTTACTGATTCTGTAGGTCTAGAGTCAAGTCTAAGGATTTGCTTTTTAAAAAAAAATTCTGGCCAGGCTAGATGGCTCACGCCTGTAACTCCAGCACTTTGGGAGGCCGAGGCGGGTGGATCACTTGAGAACAGGAATTTGAGACCAGCCTGGCCAACATGGTGAAATCCCCTCTCTACTAAAAATACAAAATTAGCCAGGAGTTTGAGAACAGCCTGGCCAACATGGTGAAACCCTGCCTGTACTAAAAATACAAAAATTAGCCTGATGTGGTTGATGCATGCCTGTAATCCCAGCTATTTGGGAGGCTGAGGCAGGAGAATCGCTTGAACCCGGGAGGCAGAGGTTGCAGTGAGCCGAGATGGCGCCACTGCACTCCAGCCTGGGCGACAGAACAAGTCTCCGTCTCAAAAGAATTAAAAAAAAAAACAAAAACAAAAAAACCCAAGTGATATTGAGCTGCTGCTGGTTCACGGATTACACTTGAAGAATGACTGGCTCAAAATATACAGACATTTAATACCTTATAACCTGGAGGCAGGTGGCTACTGCAGCTGGTTCTGCGCCTCTGCAATGCTGTCGAAGACACAGGCTCTCACTGCATGCTCTGCCATTATTAGCATATTAGCCCTTTGTCTTCCGGTCATTTCCGGTTTCAAGATGGCTGCCATAGCTCGGCTTACCGCCTCCGAGGTCAAGGCATGAGGGATGGCAGCAGGCAAGAGCCAGCTGTGAATGATTTCTCTTATGAAAAAACAAAAGTATTTTTGGTAGTCCCTCACTCCTGAAGATTCTTTTTTAATTTCATAAATCCATGTTGTTTTAATTATGTCAGAAGCATGTGTGATATATTCATGAAGTGAATTAATTTAGAGAAGACAAGACCAACCCATGTCTTCACTAAAAATTTCACAAACCCCCAAAAAATACCCTTCACAACTGCCACTCATTTTAGGAAAGGAAAGGAAAGGAAATAAATCCCATCCCAAGTGAGGAATAATCAAATATGATTATTTATATATGTATTGACATATAAATATATATATTTCAGTAAAGGTACTCAAATCTGATTAACTTCTCCTTCAACTCTATTATTTGAAAATAGGCCGGGTACAATGGCTCACACCTGTAATCCCAGCACTTTGGGAGGCTGAGGCGGGTTGATCACCTGAGGTCAGGAGTTTGAGACCAGCCTGGCCAACATGGTGAAACCCCAACTCTACTAAAAATACAAAAAATTAGCTGAGTGTGGTGGCACATCCTTATAATCCAGCTACTTGAGAGGCTGAGGCAGGAAAATTGCTTGAACCTAGGAGGCAGAGGTTGCAGTGAACCGAGATTGTGTCATTGCATTCCAGCTTGGGCAACAGAGTGAGACTCTGTTTCAAAAAAATAAAAAAAAGAAAGAAAGAAACCAAATAAACACATCTCAATGGTATTTTACAAAAAATTTTTGCTTAGGGTTTTGTTTTCTGCTATTTTTTTTTTCTTAAAGGAACGAGGTTTGCAGGTTTATTTTTATATTTCACTGTACAGAACAGAGTACATGACCACCCTCGTTGCAAGGGAGGCTGGGAAGATGAGGTCTAGTCTTCTAAACTTTATAGTAAGAAGTGGCAAGTGAGAAGATGGTTGAGAATGGCTGCTAAGTTAACCACAACATTTTATCTTGAGCTGTGGAGGTAATCAATAACAGAAACCTTTAAAAAAGAAGTTGGTTGTGGGGAGTGGAACTGTGTGTGGAGAGGGGAAGGTGGGGTACTGGCTTTTCATAGCAAGATCTTCTATACAATTTGATTTATTACCCCATGTTCATTATCACTTTAATTTAAAAATCCACCACTCCACTCTTTCTCTCATACTTCATCTTAGCAAGGCTTGTTGGCTCAACCTTCAAAAGATTTCTAGGGCCAGGCATGGTGGCTCATGTCTATAATCCAAGCACTTTGGGAGGCCAAGGCAGGTGGATCACCTGAGGTCAGGAGTTTGAGACCAGCCTGGCCAACTGGTGAAACCCCATCTCTACTACAAGTGCAAAAATTAGCTGGGCGTGATGGCGCGCACCTGTAATCCCAGCTACTGAAGAGGCTGAGGCTAGAGAATCACTTGAACCAGGGAGGCGGAGGTTGCAGTGAGCCAAGATGGTGCCACTGCAAGCAAGCCTGGGCAGCTGAGTGAGACTCTGTCTGAAAAAAAAAAAAAAAAAGAAAGCTCCACCATCATCACTGCTTCTGTCCTTGGCCTGCTAGAATTCATCAACAGAGGAGCTGGTGCTCCTTTAAAAAAATCTCTCTTCTGGGCTAGACGTGGTGGTTCATGCCTTTAATCCCAGCACTTTGGGACTCTGAGGAAGGAGAATCACTGGAGGCCAGAAGTTCAAGACCAGCCTGGGCAATGCAGCAAGACCCTTGTCACCACCACTCTGCATCTGTACAAAAAAAAATTTTTTTTAATTAGCTGAGTGTGATGGCATGCAGTTTAGTCCCAACTACTCAGGTGTCTGAGGCTGGAGGATTGCTTAAGCCCAGGAGTTCAAGGCTCTGCAGTCACCTGTGTTCACAGCACTGCACTCCAGCCTGGACAACGGAGAGACCCTGTCTCAAAAAACAGACAAACAAACAAACAAACAAAAACCCCTTCTGTGCTCAAAACCGTCAATCACTTCTCCCTTTCACTTAAGGTTAAAATAAAAATCTTTGCAGTGGCCTATGAGTCCTCCCACACGACCTTCTGACATCATTTTCTCCCTCTAGCCACCCTGGCCACTTGAATATTCCTCAAACACATAATCACGTTCCCATCTCAGAGTCTTGACATTTGCTATTCTCTCTGCTGAGAACATCTCTCCCTGTACCTAGAGCATTCTTACCCAGTCCCCTCCAAATATCCATCCCCATGGCTCGTCTCTCACCTCTCTCCTGATTTTATTCAAGCGACATCTTCTCAATGAAGCCTTCCTTGACTACTCTTGAGCACTCTGTTTAATAGCACAACACATCCCCCCACCCCTGCTTTACTTTTATTCTGAGCACATGCCACCATCTCAAGCACTATGTATTCAGATCTCTGTTTATGATCTGCCTCTGTCTCTAGCACTCAAGCTCATGAGCATAGGGGTTTTTGTCTGTTTTGTGCACTACTAGTTTCCCCAGGCCCTAGAACAGAGCCAGGTACATAGAAACCCTCACTGAATATGGAAGGAAATGCAAAACCCCAAAAGAATTATTAGAATTTTTTTTTTGAGATGGAGTTTCGTTCTTGTTGCCCAGGCTGGAATGCAATGGTGCGATCTCAGCTCACCGCAACCTCCACCTCTTGGGTTCAAGCGATTCTCCTGCCACAGCCTCCTATTCTCAATTGATCCACCTGCCTCAGTCTCCCAAAGTGCTGGGATTACAGGCATGAGCCACCACACCCAGCCTGTAATTCTTTTCTTATTTTTCTTTTTTTTTTTAGAGACGGCATCTCACTCTGTCGCCTCTGTGTTGGGGTGCAGTGACACGATCATAAATCACTGTAGCCTCAAACCCCTGGGCTCAAGGGATCCTCCTGCCTTGGCCTCCCAAAGTCAGCCTCCCATAGTACTGGGATTACAGGTGTGAGCCACTGCACCCCATCACAGATTTCTTTTTAAAGATAAACATAAGTATTAGAGTTCTTCAAAGAAGCAGAAGCCACAGAATGCAGAACCAATAGGACATAGACACATCTGCGTGTATACACCTGCATTCTATTGGTTCTGCATCTATGAAGAAGAGATGAGAGAGACAGAGAGGTTTATTTTAAGCAAATGGTTTACATGATAGTGGGGGCTGGTAAGACTGAAACATGTAGGGCAAACAGCAAGTTGCAATTTCAGTGAAGAGTTGGTGTCCCACTGCCGTCTTGAGTCTAAATTCCTCAGGGCAGCAGGCTGGAAACCAGGGCTTCTATGTTGCAGTCCTGAGGAAAATTCTTTCTTCTTCAGGAAACCTCAGTGTTTGCTCTGAATGCCTTCACCTGCTTAGATGAGGCTCACTCACATTACAGAGGGTAACCTGCTGTCCTCCAAGTCCACTAACTATAACTGTTACTCATACATGAAAAACACCTTCACGGCAACATCTAGGCTAGAATTTGACCAATCAACTGGGTACCATAGTCTAGCTGGGTTCTGGGTTGACACATAAAATTAACCCTCACAGCATAGAAAAGAAAAACAGAAAGAAAGCTACACAACCCCCATTCATTTTTTTTTTTTTTTTTTTTTGAGATGGAGTCACTCTCTGTTGCCCAAGCTGGAGTGCAGTGGCTCAATCTCAGCTCACTGCAACCCCTATCTCCCCAGTTCAAGTGATCCTCCTGCCTCAGCCTCCTGAGTAGCTGGGATTACAGGTGCATGCCACCATATCAGCTAATTTTGTGTGTTTTTAGTAGAGATGGGGTGTCACCATTTTGCACATGGAGGTCTCAAACTCCTGACCTCGGGCGATCCACTCAAAGTGGCCTTGGCCTCCCAAAGTGCTGGCATTACAGTCATGATCCATCATGCCCAGCTAATTCTTTGTGTTTTTAGTAGAGACAGGATCTCGCCACGTTGGCCAGGCTGGTCTCGAACTCCTGACCTCAAATGAACCACCCGTGTTGGCCTCCCAAAGTGCTAGGATTACAGGTGTGAGCCATCATGCCCAGCCCACAATCCCTATTCTTGAGGGGTGATGGAAAGACAGTAGAAAATACAAACGAATATAGCAAATGCCATGTTACAGAAGCAGAAGGAAAGTTCTGTGGAAGGGTAGAGGTTTTGCTGGGGGGCCAGCCGAGAAGACATCATAAGGGTGGTTTTTCAGCTGGGTCTTGCGGGATACATGGAATTTCGATAGGAGAAAAAGGCATTTTTCAGACTACTGAAACCTAGAGCCTAAAAATGCTCAGCACATTTGCTAAACGGCCAAAAGTCTTCAGGAAGCAAACTCTTGCTACCTAGCATCTACTCCTGTACCTCCAGTTCAATGCTAACATTATGCTGCTTTAATTTGCTTGTTATATTTATTTTCCCACATACAACTCTTGATTCTCCATTCTTGAGAACAAGCATATTATACTTCTTCTTTATCCCTAATAGTTCCCAGCTCATAGAAAATACTTAAAATTGTATCTAACTAAACTACGTGGCTAAGGTGAACTTGCCTGTCCAAGGTCCTGTCTTCTGATGTAATTTTTCTTTGCACAGCTGCTTTTCTTCTGGATAAGTCTGTGTAGTTTAAGTCTACTTGAGCCCTACCATGGGATCTGGAGTGGGCACATGATATAGCTTTGTTCAGTCACTCTTGGAAATAGGGGCAGGCTGTGCTATATAGTCTAGGCTCCTTCTGTGGCAAGCAGTAGCAACCAATTCACATGGCCTTAAGAAATAAAGGGGATTACTGCTCAAAGAAATCAGAAATGACACAAACGGAAAAACATTCCATGCTTACGGATAGGAAGAATCAATTTCACAAAAATGGCCATACTGCCCAAACCAATTTATAGATTCAATGCTATTTCCATTAAACTACCATTGACATTCTTCAGAGAGTTAGCAAAAACTATTTAAAAATTCATATACAACCAAAAAAGAGCCTGAATAGCCAAGACAATCCTAACTAAGCAAAAAGAACAAAGCTAGAGGCATCATGCTATCCGTCTTCAAATTATATTACAAGGCTACAGTAACCAAAACAGCATGGTACTGGTACAAGGACACATACACCAATGGAACAGAACAAGAACCAGGAAATAAGACCACACATCTACAACCATCTGATTTTTGACAAACCTGACCAAAACAAGCAATGAGGAAAGGATTCTCTATTTAATAAGTGGTGCTGGGAGAACTGGCTAGCAATATACAGAACACTGAAACTGAAACCCTTGTTTACACCATATACAAAAATCAACTCAAGATGGATTAGGCGAGGTGCAGTGACTCAAGCCTGTAATCCCAGCACCTTGGGAGGCCCAGGTGGGTGGATCATTTGAGGTTAGGAGTTTGAGACCAGCCTGACCAACATAGTAAAACCCTGTCTCTACTAAGAATACAAAAATTACCTGGGCATGGTGGCAGGTACTTGTAATCCCAGCTGCTCAGGAGGCTGAGGCAAGCAAATCACTTGAAACCGGGAGACGGAAGTTGCAGTGAGCCAAGATCATACCATTGCACTCCAGCCTGGGTGACAAGTGCAAAAGTCCATCTCAAAAACAAATTTAAAAAAACCCTAGAAAAAAATCTAGGCAATACCACTCAGGACGTAGGCACAGGCAAAGATTTCATGATGAAAACACCAAAGGCAATTGCAACAAAAGCAAAAATTGACAGATGTGATCTAATTAAAGAACTTCTGCATAGCAAAAGAAACTATCATCAGAGTGAACAGATAACCTACAGAACGGGAGAACATTTTTGCAATCTATCCATCTGACAAAGGTCTAACATCAAGCATCTATAAGGTACTTAAACAAATTTACAAGAAGAAAACAACCCCATTAAAAAGTGGGCAAAGGACATAAACAGACACTTCTCAAAAGAAGACATACATGTGGCCAACAAACATGAGAAAAAGCGCAACATCTGGTCATTAGAGAAATGCAAATCAAAACCGTGATGGGATACCATCTTACACCAATCAAAATGGCTATTATTAAAGAGTCAAAAATAATGGATGCTGGTGAGGTTGCAGAGAAAAAGGAACACTTGTACACTGTGGTTGGGAGTGTGAATTAGTTCAACCATTGTGGAAGACAGTGTGGTGATTCCTCAAAACCCTAGAGGAAGAAATATCATTTGACCCAGCCATCCCATTCCTGGATATATATCCAAAGGAATATAAATCATTCTATTACAAAGATACATGCACATGAATGTTCGTTGCAGCACTGGTACAATAGCAAAGACGTGGAATCAACCCAAATGCCCATCAATGATAGACTGGGTAAAGAAAATGTGGTTATATACATGCCATGGAATACTATGCAGCCATAAAAAGAAATGAGAGCATGTCCTTTGCAGGTGCATGGCTGGAGCTAAAGGCCATTATCCTCAGGAAAATAATGCAGGGACAGAAACCTCAACACCACATGTTCTCACTTATAAGTAGGAGCTGAACAATGAGAACACGTGGACCTGTGGAGCAGAATAACACACTGGAACCTGTCAGAGGGTGGGGGGTGGGTGAGGGGAGAGCATCAGGAAGAATAATTAATGGACACTTGGCTTAATACCTAGGATGGGATGATCTGTGCAGCAAACCACCAAGGCGCACATTTACCTATACAACAAACCTTCACATCCTGCACATGTACCCCTGAACTTAAAATAGAAGTTAGGGGGGGAAAAAAGGAAATTTATGGGCTCACGCAATGGGGAAGGATGCACAAAATTGTTGGGTTCACACACACACACCCACACACACACACACACAGAGGCACTTCTAGGCTAATACATGTCAGTTGCCAACCCAGAGAAAAGACAGAATTTCTCTTTCCTCACCCTATACAGGTAGATCCTAGGGAAAGACTCTGATTGGCCTGCACTGGTCACATGTCTCTGCCTCCCACCAATCATTGAAGCCGAAGTGGTAGGATGTTATGTTTGGCAACGCTGGGAATATGTCACTCTTTGTCCACTGTGATGGGGGTCCTGTGATTGGTGTCCACCTCAGAATCACATGGCTGGAGTGAAGAGGAAAAGAGGTGGAGGGAGATACTGGAGATAGTGGAAAGGGAGGCTGGGCAGACAAAACAAATGTCCGTTACAAGTGTCAGGGAAGGGACTTAAAGTATTTAGGAGTTTAGGGCAGAGAGAGAGTTCACTTTGAGGGTGCTCTGTGAGCGATTCCTGGAAGAGGGACTTTGGATCTGAACATTAAAAGATAGGATTTTAGGGCCAGGAGCGGTGGTTCATGCCTGGAATCCCAGCTACTTGGGAGTCTGAGGCAGGGGCATTGCTTGAGCCTAGGGGGTTCGAGGCAGCCCCAAGCTATGATCACATTACTGCACTCCAGCCTGGGTGATAGAAAGAGACTGTGTCTCAAAAATAAATAAATAAGTAAAGGATTTTAGGAGGTAGAGGTGGTGAGGAGGCTTAGGTGAAGGAAGTGCCTTGGAAAAGGCATTGCAAGAAAGCAAAAGGCTGGTTTCCGGTGTGTTTCCATTTGGTGGTTTCCCCGGGGTTTATGGGAAGTAAAGGGTTCCACCCTGAGCCTAAACAGGGCTCAACTCAAAATTCTAAAGAGTTGGGGCCTGCGAGAAATCGATTTATATGAATGACTGAGCAGCCTCCAGAGACAGAATGACATAAATCCTAATAATCATGTCTTGGGAGGTTAGGAGAGAAGGGATTTGAATACTTTATAATTAATTGTTTAACTAGATTTTAGAAAAAGGAAGATTTTGAAAAAGGAAGACATGTACTGTAACAATTCAAAGAGATTCTCAAAAAAATGTCCTTTTCCCTCCATCCCACACCCCTCATGAAGCAAGGGCTGATTTTCAGGACAACCTCGTGGCCACTGCTCACATTAGACCTTCCAACCCAGCCGATGGACCCACATTTCAGTGCTAGGGAGAAAGAAGTGGTCCAGTGTTAAAACTGAAAGTTCTGGCTAGGTGCAATGGATCACGCCTGTAATCCCAGCACTTTGGGAGGCCAACGCGCGGATCACGAGGTCAGGAGTTCAAGACCAGCCTGGCCAACATGGTGAAACATCATCTCTACTAAAAATACAAAAATTAACTGGGTGTGGTGGTATGCACCTGTAGTCCCAGCTACTCGGGAGGCTGAGAAAGGAGAATTGCCTGAACCTGGGAGGCGAGTGAGCTGAGGTCTCCAGCCTGGCGACAGAGTGAGACTCCATCTCAAAAAAAAAAAAAAAAAAAAAAAATTAGCTGGGCATGGTGGCACATGTCTGTAATCCCAGCTTCTCAGGAGGCTCAGGCAGGAGAATCACTTGAACCCAGGAGGCAAAGGTTGCAGTGAGCCAAGGTTTTGCCACTACACTCCAGCCTGGGTGACAGAGGAAGACTCCATCTCAAAAAAAAAGAGGGGGGAAGTTCTGTCCTCACTAACATCTCTGAGAGCATAGGGAGAAACACAATAGTGGTAGGAACAGCGTGGGTGGCCTGGTATCAGAGTGCAGCTCAAAGGGTAAGAGTGTATTCTGCCCACCTAGGTAAGGACCCTGCAGGTCTGTGACACTGGGAGGGCTCCAGGGGACAGAGTGGAGCTTTTATCATCAAAGCTTCTAGCTCAGGAGTGGCTTGAATGGAGCAGGTCCAGGCCTGAGGCTCTGGTGACACCAGGCACCCAATGGCTTCAAAGTCACGGGAGCAACACCACTTGGGGGAAGCGAGGCAGCATGGCCTCTGCAGAAGTCCTCATCCTCAGTGGTACGTGGTGACACCAGGAGGGTCCTCACAGTGTGGTGGTGAGCAGATGGCTTTAGGAGTTAGGCTTCCTGGGCATTGGTGCCTTCTCCGGGGGATGTTGTGAGGATTTGCTCAGGTAATGCAGGTGCACGGTTGGACCCAGTGTCTTCTTGTAGCTCTCTTTAGTGTTATTATTCTTATTAAGGGGCTCCACAGGATGTGGAGACCTCAGAAGACCCCTGTAAAGGATAAGGGAACAGAAGGAAAGGGAAAAGAGCCTCAGAAATAACATGGGTTTTTGGAGCGGTGGGGTTGGGGCTGAGCTAGGAGAATATCACCTATTTCTGTGAGAGTTCATCCGTCACTTTTTTGGTTTTTGTTTTTTGAGACAAGGTTTTGCTCTGTCGCCCAGGATGGAGTGCAATGGCATGTCTCGGCTCACTGCCAACTCTGGCGGCCGGGATCAAGCGATCCTCCCAGCTCAGCCTCCCAAATAGCTGGGACTACAGACATGCACCATCATAACCAGATAATGTTTTTGTAGAGATGAGGCCTCACTGTAGTTCCGAGGCTGGTCTTGAACTCCTGGGCTGAAGCGATCCTCCTGCCTCAACTTCTCAAAGTGCTAGGATTACAGGTGTGAGACACCGCACCCATCCAAATCTATTGTTTTTATCCTCAGAGCTCTGAAGCCTCAGGAGACATGAGTTATTCAGGCCAGACAGGGAGTGAAGAGAAGATTCACAGTGGATTTTCAATACTTCGCTAAGAAACTTGGATTTCATTCAGGACGTTGTGAAGAACAACTGAGGAGAACTGTATTCACATTGATGTGAAAGTCTGCACAAAGAAGTCAGAAAAGGAGAAGCTTCCAGAGAGACGAATTAAAACATTATTACCATAAAGTGTGGGAGAAAGCATAAGGAGCTGAAATAGGGCAGCAGCATCGAGAATGGAAATGAAGGGACAGATGTGAAGGAGACAATTGGCGACAAAACTATCCCAGGATATAGAAAGCATCTGCTTGCCCAAGTCTTCAGTGTGTTCCAGTCCAGATCCGAGAGCTTCAGAAGCTGTGCAAACTAGCACCTTGCCATATGCAATCCAACAAGCTCTTAGTTGTTTGCATTTACTGTTTTAAACAATTGTATGATTTTTCCCAACTAAACTTCTAATGATTTTATGAACTCCACATTGAATGATCATTCTCCAGCACAAATATCCTAGTTGATTTCCTATTCCCAGATCATTTTACATTTGTAGATTTTAAACTATTTTACCATTATTATTTTATTTATTAATTTATTTTGAGATGGAGTTTCTCGTCACCCAGGCTGGAGTGCAATGGCGTGATCTCAGCTCACTGCAACATTCCATCTCCTGGGTTCAAGTGATTCTCCTGCCTCAGCCTCCCAAGTTGCTGGGATTACAGGTACCCACCACCACACCTGGTTAATTTTAGTATTTTTTAGTAGAGACGGGGTTTCATCATGTTGGTCAGGCTGGTCACAAACTCCTGACCTCAGGCAATCCACTTGTCTCAGCCTCCCAAAGTGGTAGGATTACAGGCATCAGCCACTGTACCTGGCCAACTCTCTCTTAGAATCTTTCACATAACTGCACCGTAATGGTGGTTGGAAAAAGAGTCATCTGAAACTCAACTGGAACACACATCCGAGGTGGCCTCTTCATGCGTGTTGTTAGCAGATGGAATAGCTGCAGACTAGCTAGGAAACAATCTGTCACTCTCCATGCAGCCTCTCTACAGGATTAACCTGGGCGTCCTCACACTATGACGTCCTCATGATACTTGGACCTCTGGCACAGGGAGCTGCCTTCCCCCAGAGCACGCATCTCAAGAGCAAGTATTCTAAGAGGTCGGAAACAGAAGCTGTCAGTCCTTCTAACGTCTGAAACTGTCACAGGGTTACTTTTGCTGCATTCTATTGGGTAAGCAGACACAGGGCCACACAGATTCAAAGGGAGGGGAAATAAACTCCATGGGGAGAATGATAAAGATTTTTGCAGCCATTTTAAATTCATTGCAACTGCTACAAAACATTTCCCAGGTATATTAAGTGGAAAAAAAAAAAAAGGGAGGTGAAAGAATATATATTTAGCCAAATGCGGTGGCTCATGTCTGTAATCCCAGCACTTGGGAAGGCCAAGATTGCTTGAAGTTAGGAGCTCAAGACCAGCCTGGAACGTGGTGAAACGCCATCTCTACTGAAAATACAAAAATTAGCCAGTGGTGGCTCTTGCCTGTAATCCCAGCACTTTGGGAGGCCGAGGTGAGTGGATCACCTGAGGTCAGAAGTTCAAGACCAGCCTAGCCAACATGGTGAAACCCAGTCTTGCAGGAGACTCACTGAGACAGGAGAATCACTTGAACCCAGGAAGCAGAGGTTGCAGTGAGCTAAGATCGCGCCACTGCACTCCAGACTGGGCAACAAAGCAAGGCTCCGTCTCAAAAAAAAACAAAAGAAATGGTTGCAAAACTTCATGCTTAACTATTAAGTCAGATTTGATTAAGAGGAAAGAAAGGAAGAGCGAGGGAAGAAGAAAATTTTGTTTCTATCTGTGAAGTATTTTAATGAAAATATTCGAGCTATGAAACTAGATGTTTTATTTGGTGTGACTGTGAATGGTTTCTTAATTTTGAGCAACAGTAAGGCTCATTTGTAAATTATTGGCATCTCAGCTAATATTGCTAATTCGGGACACATTTAAAAAACAAGTATTAAGAGTCACTTTCCAGAAATTGTTGGATAATTGCAACAGAACAGTAATGAGATTGAACTGACTACAAAAAATGCTCATTTTCAACAACTGTAATTTGGGCCCATCTGATAGTCTTCCTGTTAATGAATAATAGTTTAAATTTTTTTTCAAATAAATTAAGGAATTTTTTGTAACTATTTATTTTTTCTGAAATGCAATAAAAATGTGTTAATATACAGGATTGCCAAGATTTGATATTGGCTTTTGAAAGGATACTAATAACATTTTAGTTGCTAAGATTTCTTTTTATATGCAGAAAATACTCCTATTCTTAAGAAGTATTTTAAAGATCCAAAGGCAGAATTTTGATTGCAGCTTTTATACAATGTTGCCATTATTTTCCATGATGCTATTGCCAAAAAGGAAGGTATAGCATATGAGTACTATAAGCAGCCTGTGAATATCTTTGCTCCCAACCGAATTTAGAAGAAATGATAAATGTGTGCCACTTAAAGTAAGGGTATTGTGAAAGAAAATTACAATGTTTTAAGGCAAAATGGATCCACTGAAATAAGAAAGCTTTGAGTTAAATGGGAAAATAAATCATGATAGCCTCTCTTAATTTGCCTTGATTCAGTACGGATAAGGAGAAGTTAAATGTAGGAGACATATGTTGCGTTTTTCTGGCTGTCCAGCATCCTCCCCTTCCCCCTTCCTATCAGCAGCTGAATCTTCCCTTGGAAGGAATTTCCTGTTGTGTTTTGTTAATGCATGGGCTATCCCTGGAACATATTTCCCAGTGCTGATGCCCAATACAGAAGCAAAGGGCTAGATCCTTTCTCCAGCTGCCCTTTGGTGCCCCTGGGGAGGAGATGCATGACTCAATTTGAGCAATAAAGGGCTCCCTACCAGGATTTTGCATCTTGAGTGAGTGAACCAGATTGGGGCCATCTGGGAGTCAGATTACTTTCAGCGGCAGGAGCATGATACTGAGTTGTGCTGTCTCTGCTGCCTCACCTCTGTGGCACCCCTGTATCCAACTGTGTTCAAAGCCCTCCAGCCTTCTGTCACTTTGGTGAGTCTCTGATCCCTACCTGTGTTATTGAGATATGGGTTCAGTTACATGTAACAGAAACCAAAAATAATGGATACTTAAGGTACAAGTTTATTTCTCTTTCACATAAAAGTTTGAACATAGGCATTTTAGGATGCCATGGTCAATCTGGAACCCAGAATACTCTGTCTGCTTTGCCATTCCCAAGATACGGACCACCTCATGGTCCAAGATGGAGCTGCAGCCATCACGTAAGTAATGGGAAAAAGGAAGAGGTATATGCCTTCACCCTTCAAGGATAAATTTAGGCTGGGTGCAGTGGCTCTTGCCCATAATCTCAGCACTTTGGGAAGCCAAGGCGGGCGCATCACTTGAACTCAGGAGTTCAAGATCAACCTGGGCAACATGGTGAAACTCCTTCTCTACTAAAAATACAAAAACTAGCCAGGCATGGTGGCATGCACCTGTAATCCCAGCTACTTGGGAGACTGAGGCAGGAGAATCACTTGAATCTGGGAGGTGCAGATGGCAGAACCCAGAATCACATCACTGTACTCCACCCTGGGTGACAGAATGAGACTCCACCCCAAAAAAAATACAACAGCCAGGCATAGTGGGACGAACCTGAAATCCCAGCTACTCACGAGGCTGAATGTAAGGATCATTTGAGCCCCAGGGTTGGGCAGAGGTTGAAGTGAGCCAAGATTGCCCTCTGCACTCCAGCCTGGGGAACAGGGTGAGACCCTGTCTCAAAAAAAAAAAAAAAAAAGGGCCGGGCGCGGTGGCTCACGCCTGTAATCCCAGCACTTTGGGAGGCCGAGGCGGGCGGATCACGAGGTCAAGAGATCGAGACCATCCTGGTCAACATGGTGAAACCCCGTCTCTACTAAAAATACAAAAATTAGCTGGGCATGGTGGCACATGCCTGTAGTCCCAGCTACTTGGGAGGCTGAGGCAGGAGAATTGCTT
>PVKV010023115.1:0-33986 GCA_004027835.1 Alouatta palliata | reverse complement strand
AACTTCAGGCCAATATCCATGATGAACATAGATGCAAAAATCTTCAATAAAATACTGGCAAACCGATTGCAACAGCACATCAAAAAGCTTATCCACCATGATCAAGTAGGCTTCATCCTGGGGATGCAAGGCTGGTTCAACATACGCAAATCTATAAACATAATCCACCACATAAACAGAACCAAAGACAAAAACCACACGATAATCTCAATTGATGCAGAGAAGGCCTTTGACAAAATCCAACAGCCCTTTATGCTAAAAACCCTCAATAAACTAGATATTGATGGAATGTATCTCAAAATGATAAAAGCTATTTATGACAAACCAACAGCCAATATCATACTGAATGGGAAAAAACTAGAAGCATTCCCTTTGAAATCTGGCACTAGACAAGGATGTCCTCTCTCACCACTCCTATTCAATACAGTACTGGAAGTTCTAGCCAGAGCAATCAGGCAAGAAAAAGAAACAAAGGGTATTCAAATAGGAAAGGAGGAAGTTAAATTGTTTCTATTTGCAGACGACATGATTATGTATCTAGAAGACCCCATTGTCTCAGCCCAAAATCTCCTGAAACTGATAAGCTACTTCAGCAAAGTCTCAGGATACAAAATCAATGTGCAAAAATCACAAGTATTCCTATACACCAATAACAGACTTAAAGAGAGCCAAATCAAGAACCAACTGCCATTCACAATTGCTACAAAGAGAATCAAATACCTAGGAATACAACTAACAAGGAATGTAAAGGACCTCTTCAAGGAGAACTACAAACCACTGCTCAATGAAATGAGAGAGGACACAAACAGATGGAGAAATATTCCATGTTCATGGTTAGGAAGAATCAATATCGTGAAAATGGCCATACCACCCAAAGTAATTTACAGATTCAATGCTATCCCTATCAAGCTACCAATGACCTTCTTTGCAGAACTGGAAAAAACCACCTTAAACTTCATATGGAACAAAAAGAGAGCCTGCATAGCCAAGTCAATTCCAAGCAAAAAGAACAAAGCGGGAGGCATCACACTACTGGACTTGAAACTATAGTACAAAGCCACAGTAATCAAAACAGCATGGTATTGGTACCAAAACAGAGATATAGACCAATGGAACAGAACAGAGGCCTCCGAGGCAAAACAACACATCTACAACCATCCGATCTTTGACAAACCTGACAAAAACAAGCAATGGGGAAATGAGTCCCTGTTTAATAAACGGTGTTGGGAAAACTAGCTAGCCATGTGCAGAAAGCAGAAACTGGACCCCTTCCTGACACCTTACACTAAAATTAACTCCAGATGGATTAAAGACTTAAACATAAGACCTAACACCATAAAAACCTTAGAAGAAAATCTAGGCGAAACCATCCAGGACATAGGCGTAGGCAAGGACTTCATGACGAAAACACCAAAAGCATTGGCAACAAAAGCCAAAATAGACAAATGGGACCTAATCAAACTCCACAGCTTCTGCACAGCAAAAGAAACAGTCATTAGAGTGAATCAGCAACCAACAGAATGGGAAAAAATTTTTGCAGTCTACCCATCTGACAAAGGACTGATATCCAGAATCTACAAGGAACTGAAACAGATTTACAAGAAAAAAACAAACAAGCCCATTCAAAAGTGGGCAAAGGATATGAACAGACACTTTACAAAAGAAGACATACATGAAGCCAACAAACACGAAAAAATGCTCATCATCACTGGTCATTAGAGAAATGCAAATCAAAACTACATTGAGATACCACCTCACGCCAATTAGAATGGCGATCATTAAAAAATCTGGAGACAACAGATGCTGGAGAGGATGTGGAGAAATAGGAACACTTTTACACTGTTGGTGGGAGTGTAAATTAGTTCAACCACTGTGGAAAACAGTGTGGCGATTCCTCAAGGACCTAGAAATAGAAATTCCATTTGACCCAGCAATCCCATTACTGGGTATATATCCAAAGGACTATAAATCATTCTACTATAAGGACACATGCACATGAATGTTCATTGCAGCACAGTTTACAATAGCAAAGACCTGGAACCAACCCAAATGTCCATTGATGATAGACTGGACAGGTGGCACATATACACCATGGAATATTATGCAGCCATCAAAAACAGTGAGTTCGTGTCCTTTGTAGGGACATGGATGAACCTGGAAACCATCATTCTCAGCAAACTGACACAAGAACAGAAAATCAAACACCACATATTCTCACTCATAGGTGGGTGTTGAACAATGTGAACACATTGACACAGGGAGGGGAGCATCACACACTGGGATCTGTCGGGGGGAAAAAGGGGAGGGACTCAGGGGGTGGGGAGTTGGGGAGGGATAGCATGGGGAGAAATGCTAGATATAGGTGATGGGGAGGAAGGCAGCAAATCACACTGCCGTGTGTACCTATGCAACAATCTTGCATGTTCTTCACATGTACCCCCAAACCTAAAATGCAATAAAAAATGTATATATATATATATATAAAAAAGAACTAAGAACATATGCTAAATATTGTTGCATAATAAACCACTCAAAATTAATGGCTTAAAACAATAACTTAATGCCCTCAATTTTACTAAATTTAAAAGTGATACAAAATTTTTATTTAATACAGCATTCATATTTCAGTTTTGCTCTCTGGCTTAACAATGTTCTTCCTGGTATTTGCTTCCCCACAATACACGAGCTCTTGCATTCAATTGTTGTGTCTCCTCTGTTTATCTTAATCTGGGAAAGTTCACAGCCATCTGTGCTTCTGTTATCCTGATATACTTGAAGAATATGTTCTATTTGGGGTCTAATATTTTTCCATAAATAGTTTGAGATTATACAACATCCAAATTATTGTTATCTTTGTCAGGATATGAAATCTGGAAGTATTCAATGTTCATCAATTTTTCATTGATGGTTTTATTACTAATTTCCTGTTAGATTTCTCCACTTTATAGTTAGTATATTTTCCCCTTGCAACTAATTAGTGATCTATAGTGAGATACTTTAAGACAGTATAAAGCATATTAGTGCCTGATTATTTTATAATCAGGTAAATGGTAAATTGCTCTTTTTATTATATGATCTTAATGCTTATCAATTTTGATATTTTGTCTCATTATTTAGTTTTATCGCAATTTTTTCAACTTTAGATTTCATTATCACTGATTGTTTGATGGATGAATATTGATGTGTTAGTATGTCCACTGCATATATATATGTATATAATTTTGGGATTTTCTCTTTATTTGCATTCACAACTGTTCCTTGCAAGCAATCTTACAGCAAGTTTATGTTTGTCCAATCTGACCTCAAGGGCAAAACAACCAGCGGGTATCAAAGTGGCAGGATCAAATTCACACATAACAATATTGACCTTGAAAATGAATGGGCTAAATGCTCCAATTAAAAGACATAGACTGGCAAGTTGGGTGAAGAGTCAAGACCCATTGGTGTGCTGTATTCAGGAGACCCATCTCATGTGCAGACACAGATAGACTCAGGATAAAGGGATGGAGGAAGATTTGCCAAGCAAATGGAGGGCAAAAGGGACCAGGGGTTGCAATCCTGGTGTCTGATAGGGCGGACTTTAAACCAACAGGGATTGAGGGAGACAAGGAAGGGCACTGCATAATAGTAAAGGGATCAATGCAACAAGAAGAGCTAACTATCCTAGATATATTTGCACCCAATACAGGAGCACCCAGATACATAAAGCAAGTGCTTAACGATCTACAAAGAGACTTAGACTCCTGCACAATAGTGGTGGGAGACTTTGGCACTCCACTGTCAATACTGGACAGATCAAGGAGACATAAAATTGGTGGGGATATCCAGGACTTGAACTCAGATCTGGACCAGGTAGATACAGTTTAAAGCAGAGATTGGGTTTTAGGAAACTTCCAGGAATAGGAGTATTTCACCTTGCTTCCTGGATTTAGCTAGTGAGCAAATCTGTCCTAGGGAGTACTTTTAGCCCTTGCTGTCAGCAGAAGCCAAAGTTTCAGCTGTCACAGACTGGTTTCAGATTGTAAGTCCATCAGATTAATTGCATTAGCCCTAATTGCTTCTTGCCACTTTTATATCTGTTCCATTTCTGTCTTTGTTTCAACCCAACTGGGTCATTTTTATGTTATCTTAACTAATCATTATAATTACTAGTTATACTGACTTTATAATTGTTAATGGCAGCAAATCTGTACAGGTCTGCAGCAACTTTAATCTTGTCTCCTCGGAAGAAAGAATTCAACTGAGGGGCATAAGGCAGAACAAGAGACTGAGGCAAGTTTTACAGCAGGAATGAAAGTTTATTTAGAAATTTGGAGCAGGAATGAAAGGAAGTATAAAGTACACTTGGAAGAGGACTAAGTGGACCACTTGAGAGATCAAATGTGGGGTTTTACCTTTGTCTTGGGGTCTTATATGTTGGCATGCTTCCTAGGTTGTGTTACTGGTCCCTTGAATCTTCCAGAAGAGCAGTGGACTGTCAGCACTTGAAAGGTGCTATATGTACAGTGTGTTTATCGAAATTGTGCACATGCTCACTTAAGGCATTCTTCCCTTACTGGTTAAGTGTCTCTAGAGGAAGGTCATATACTAGTTAAACTCTACCATTTCGCCTCTTCGTGTGCATGCTTGAGCCTACCCACTCAACTCCTGAGATCTCAAAAAACTGCTGATCACGAACTTTAGGTGTATCTACTGAAAGACTGCCTTCCTCTGGCACTGGCTGAAACCAACTATTTTAGAGACAGTTTTAGCAACTCTCTAAAAAGAAACAATTTTTGCCAAAACCTAATCATATAGTGAAACTAGACAATTATCATCAATGAAAACTGACACCACACAAACCTATGGTTGCCTGACATTCCTGGTTGGTGGGGGATGGAGGGGCTCACTCCTGAGCTGCTCATGTCTGCCTGACTACCTCCTGAAACATAATGACTGCTTGTACCAGTTGTCCCTCAAAGTTTCAGTTTTCTCTAGATCTGAGCTACTTTGTCAGTTCCTGGCCCTTGGTTTGTAATGACAATTGAGTAAACACCATAGATTCACTCTGCAGCACCAAAACTAGCTTCTAATACTAATAATGCATTCTTCTTAGTTTTGTTGAATAGAAAGATTTATTGATTCCGTAATTCTGGTCTCTCAGAAAACATCAGGATTCTTTTGACAGGCATTTCCAAAGAGTCTCAACTGTCAAATCTCCTGCTATTTTTACTGAAATTTTTTTAATTTCATAAAATCTTTTGAAAAGAGTAATAAAAGTCTTTTGCATGTAAAATACTTATCATCTTACACATTGATTTTTCTTCCAGAAATGATTAAACTGTAATTTGCTAGAGGTAAAAGTTTAATGGCCAATTATTCTGAGCAATTATCTTTTATTTTATTTTCTCTCCAAACCCTGTATCACAGTGTGACAAGAATAACCATTTGCTTTTGTTTGTTTGTTATTTCCCTTTTGTGGCAAACTGGCTTTATTTCTTTTTTCTCTTTTGTTCACTAATAGTCTATTATTTAAATGTATGATAATAATTTGATTTACATGAGGGTTGTTGTTTTGTTTTTGCCATATGCTGTCTTATTCATTGCTGTTAAAATATAGGTTACTTAGAAAGGTTTTTGAAAAACTGTATAGATACACAGGACCCACTTGCGTGGATGAGCTAGTTAGAGTAACTAAATAAATCTTATCTAAGAGCGTGTTCTGAAGGAATTAGACATCATGTGGGAGAGTTTGGGTTAAGAGCTTGAGCAAGGTACAAAGAACTCTTTCCTCTTAGAGTGCAGTTGCTGGAGTAACAGAAATTTCAAGGGGCTTGAATTTGTTAGAACGTTAGTGAGTGTAAGAGACTGACGATAAAATGGGGAAAGAAAATTACTCAGGTTCATTTGGACACAATGAAGAGGTAACTTTCTTTAGAGTTTGTTAGAGTCTGCCTAATTAGAGTTAACATTTCATATGGCTTTGGGTCTTATTTAATGCATTATACATGGGTTTATTATAAAAATGAAATTATTGCTCACAGTTTGTGTAAGATTTCAAATTAAAAGTGTGGCAGTAAGAATAGCGTACTACTTTACCATCACTGAGTATTTATTATATGCAATGCTCTATGCTCACCCCTTTGCATGCAATATAAATGTACCTATCCCAAGAGGTAGGTGCTCTGAACATAATAGCTAGTCAATGTTAGAGCCAGAATTCAATACTAAGTCTGCAGGCAATAGCTACTCTCTCATCCTATGTATTATTTTTTTTATAAAACCTTTGTGCACACATTCGCAGTGGTGTACTCTATGGACTTGTTTGAACTCTGTGACTCAGCTTATCTGAACATCACAGTTAGGGCTTTGGTTGCATACCTGAGAATGAAGAACTGTTAGTTACTGGCTTTACAGTTGGGAGGACATATAGCCTTAGGGGTAAAAAAGCCATTTTCTATCATTTATTTGGAGAGTCAAAAAGGTTGAGTGACTCTTGGGAAGAGAGAAGTTGTCTGTCATACTCTCTTGGATAAGATCCCTTTTTATGATAGTAAATTATACAGGTAGCCTGCCTTCATGCTCCCTTGAAGGGATTCCTACCTCCAGGCAAAGAGATGTTGCCAGAGAGGCTACAGGAAGGAGTGTAAGTCAGACAGTAAGAGCTAGCTCTCCAGAGACGAATCTACGCCAGATGGACTATCCAGAGAATTAATTAAACTCAAATCTGACTGACAGAAGAGAGTCAAAGCCTGCCAAGGAAGAAGCAGCAGGGTCAATATCACAGCAACTGATTTGAAATATCAGATAGTTAGATGCTAGGGAAACCCTATCAGCCAATCTCTGAGGAATGCTCTAATAATTTAGACATTTCACGAAAACATTGAGATTTCCATTGAGATAAAGGTGACTCATATAAAATGCACCTTAGAGCCCATCTCTAAGATTTGTTACAGCCCAAATCAGTCCTACTGTCATTGGAAGTGATTACAGTAGCAGTATTGTGATTTTAAAAATTAAAGAGGTATTTTTAAAAAATCTTTGTAAGATACTTGGGCATGAGTAGTCATTATGTAACTTTGAAAAAAATACTAATTTTCTATATCATTATACAAACACAAAAGCAACAAACAAGAGAATGGACAAACTTTGCCAAGAACACTATTCAGTTTTGGCATCTTGTAAGAGCTATTGTCTAATTGTAGGATACTGTCTCTATCAAAACGAAAAATATTTTATTATGCTAGAGAAAATGAATGGTAAATATTTTTAGCTGTTTTTATTATGAAATAAAGCACATATAGAGGAAAGTATATAAAAATGTTTTACATTTAACAAATAATTATAGTGGTCAAGAAAAATGACCTTTCTAACATTTCACAAGCCTTCTACCCATGGTAAGTACCCTCTTCCCTACCATAGATAGCCACTCTATTAAATTTGCTTTTATTTATAGTTTCAGTAATTATGTAAACACTGCAGAATAAATTTTAGTTTGCCTTTTAAAATTTTTATATAGAAGTAAAGCACATTTAAATGGGATACCCTGTTAGGTATTGCTGCTTTCACTCGACATTGCCTTTAAGATTTGAGAAATATGTGTATTTTTCACCAGGGTACTCTACTAGATCTTCAAAGCCAAAAAGGTGGGATCAAAAAGCTGAGGTATCAACTGATACATACATTTATGGAGCGCAAGGAAACTCTGTGTTATACATCACTTGTTTTTATAAGCTGTTTTGATTGTGATTGTGATTGTGATGGAGAAGTTTACCATGATGTCAGAATCTATATGTGTGAATAAATTGTTGGACAGCTTGTCTCCCATATGGCAATGTAATAGGCTTTCAGTCCCAACATTGACGTCAAAATGTTTGTAGATTCCAAAGGAATTTTCTTTCTTTACACCTCTTCCTTTCTGCTATTTGATTTGTATGTGTACATGTTTACCTATGGCACCAAATTATTTGGATGAAGACACCGGATGTAAGATTCAGTAGATTTCAGCAGATAGGAATATCGTTGTATCCATAATATTTGCAAATGAAACCTGAGTTGTTTTGGTTTTTTTTTTTTTTTTTATCTTTCCAGCTTACGGGGTCACATTTTTAGTAATAATTTAATTCATCAAACACATACTTTTTTATGCAAGATTTCAGTACACCATAGGATTATCTCCATGTCTTTTGTATGTCTAGGATATTCTTAACTATTTTCTGAGGGTCCTCACATCCTTGCAAACAATTCTCATCCTGCTGAGTAATTGTGACTTCACACTGTTTCCTACCCAAAGTTCACTGATTACTGCTTTGTTCGCTGGGGCAGCAACATCATCTCACACAGCAGAGGCAGTATGTTCTCAGCAGGAAAAACTCAATGATTACTCGTCACAAAGTTAATCCTAGCATTTCTTTTGCTTTACTTAATATTAGTCAATAATCACCGACATTTTATGGCTTAACATTTTGCAGAATTTTCAGTGAACAAGCTCTTTTCATTTTTATCTACAGACTTCCTACGGTTTGTAGAACCAAGACATGCATCCATTAGGGGCTAGCCTATTCTGGGAGACAAGTATTAGTGAAAGAAACAAAACTGTGCTCAGAATGGACTCTCTTCCCTGATGACTAAAACTTTCCTATTTAATCAAATAAGATGTGTTCTTCCTTGAGCTTTAATGATTTCTCAGAAGACTCCTTAGTGTTCTTGCACATATAACGTTAGACAAATGCTCTAGTGATGCCTGAACCCAAGGAATGGGGGATCAGCTGAAGCTGATGTCCAATGTTGAAATATTTGCTTTGGGCTGAGTAAGAGTCCACTACTATAACTCAGGAGAGATGCTACAGGATAAGTTGCCATGGTGACCAACAAGGTCTTCCACTGATTTTCCTCCCAGGTTGTGTAATCACTTCTAGTTTTATTGAAATAGTGGCCAAAAAATAAAGTGAGAAGCAAACTGAGGGATAGGTAAGTGGCATAATACTACTTGCCTGGCATAATACATAGTTGAATAGGAAAAGCAGTCAACATGAATAAACACATTCTGTTTTCAGAACAATATTGACCCAGTAACTCCAAAATTAGAAATTCTATGTTATTCTCATCCAAATTTTGCTATAGCCATATATTTTGGAGAAGCAGAGTACAATGGAAATGAGCACTGGGTTTGGAGGGTAGAAACTTGATTTTGAGTCTCAGTTCTGCCATTACCCTCCTGTCACTGTGGGCTGCTTACTTCTCCTCTCCTGGCCTAAGTTTCTAAGTACCAAAAACGGAAGTTTTGTGTAAGTGATAGTTCAGAATCTATATAGTCCTAAAATTCTATGAAACCCTTTATTTTATATGCTGAGCCATTTGACTGAAAATTATACGTTGATCTGTCAAGTGAAATAGAATATAAAACTTTCTTTAACTTTTAATAACCATTTGAAGTACTCGATCCACATAAGAGATAGTGGTTGCTTTTTCCAAGAAAAGATATTAACTTTTGAAAATCACATGGCATATATTGAAGGACATACGATGTTAGTACAATATAGTTTCATGTATTGATGTCACATGAATTTCTTCATATTACAAAAGTTATGAAAGGAAGACCAAAAGTGCCTGCTTCAAATCAGACACAGAGCTGAAATTCAAATAAAAATTTTTATATTAATTTCTTAAAGTGAACAACATTGTATTGGCATAGGGGAATCATTAAAAAAAATCTTAAAGCAAACAACAAGGTAAGAGAAGGATTCTTTATCTTTATTGTTAATATCTTTATTGTTAATAAATTGTTCTTTAAAGATCCCATTTGATTTAATCTAAAATAAGTAAATTTAAAAAATGATTCTTTTGGATAAACCTTTTGGAATTGTTAACTGTCTTAGAATTGATAGCAGTAACACTGAGATTTTCTAGTAGCCAGATATCCTTAGGAGCTGGCTGACATAGCCTAGTCATTTTCAGTTATGTAATTTATCCCCACTGGGCCAATTGCTGCTATTCTTATAAGTACCTTGCCTAAATGACAGAACAGTTCCTTGCTGAGTTCCTGAACTAACAAATTCAGTACAGTCCCCTAGAAGAATCCAGCAAAACATGACTTGTTCTAACAGAGATTATTTTAAATTTGGCTTGAAATAGTGAAATGAAATGAAATGGTATTGCATAATTGCTAACCAAATTTCAACTCACGTTTATTGGCTTTGAAATTATTCAAAGTAATTATGAAAACTATCACAAATACAGGTGTGGGGGGGATATTAGCTTTTAATTAGATCATTGTGATAATTTACCATCTGATATGTAGGTATATTAAGAAAGAAGAACATATTTATTTCATACCACCTTAAAAAGTTATTTCTGAATTTAGGGCAAAAAATATTTCTGCATATTCAGTCATTATAACTCCACATTTCCCTGCAAGATTATCCGTGAACTCCAAAATTAATTTAGGCTAAGAATATTTTTGCAAGCTTCTTATTCTGAATTCTAATATTTAAGATTGCAGAGGAAGTTCAATAATCAGCATATCAAACTAACTCATTTCAGGCATGAAAATAAAAGAAGCAACACAAATAAGTGAGTTGTGTGAGGTTGAGCATTTAAAAATTATTGAGGTTTTCAGACTTGATAAAAATATATCTAAATGTAAAAGAAGTTATCAATTCATTACTTTTCATCTCTATTTCCACAATAAGTAACAATAAATTGTTACTTAGTAATATTTATAGTTACATTTTTCTAAAAACTTCCTATGTTATCTACTGGTCTCCTGTATTATCCACTAATTGTCAATAAAGTTTCTGGAAAAATGTACCAAACATTAAAATATGATCCTATCACTTCCCTCCCTACTTGACACCCCCAATAATTTGCCTTTGTTTGTAAATCACAGTCCATGTTCTGCTGGATGATGCTTAACCTAGTTTTCCATGATGACATTAACACTTAATTGATAATGAACTATATTTAGTTCCACGAATGCTACATATTTATCCATGCCTCTTTAATATAATTGTTTTTTTCTAGAAATTTTTTCTCTTCTTTTATCTGGAAAACGCTTTTTATCCATCAATATTTGTTCAGAGGTTTCTTCCTCTGTTCTATACCAACAGCTGACCAAAACAGAGGTAAAGATTACATTCACTCTTAGATATTAGTTTTGTGCCTTATGCGTTAGCCTGTTTTTTTATTATATTGTATCATTATAAAATCATAATTATTATAACATTTTATTATATTTTCATGTAAATCTGGATTTTCCATTATTCAAAGAACTATTCTGAGACCTGTTAAAATGACAAGCAAGACTTATTGCAATAAGAAAGAGACACGGGGCTCAACTTTGAATACAGCAAAGATTGCTGGGGATTTATATCCAATGAGCAGAATGAAGAGGTCAGTTGATAGAAAATTACTAAAAGCGGTTATCAAAGGTGGGCATATTCTCACTAAGTTAACTTAGCAGGAATCTTGCTGAAGGTAGACCAGGATGATAGCAAAGGTGGGGAATGAGAAATTCAAGCAGATATTGAAGGTGATTAGATATCAAAGGTGGGAGACTCTGGATAAACTAACTTTGTAGGTTTCTTGCTAAGACTGGGCTACACAGGCCAAAGACAGAATGAAGACAATGTCTGGGTCTAGCCTAAAAGCACTCAAAGGAGCCTGTTTAAAATGTAGCCAAGGAGAAGGTCTACCAATATTAGACTGTCATTTTCTTTAAGGATAGAATACGTCCTTTATTTCTTCATTATACACCTAACACAATTCTTGGTAAACTGTAGGTGCTTGATAAGTATGTGTTTGATGGGCTGAACATTTTCAAGTAAGGTCATAATTTGAGATTTCAGGTGATTCTGATGGCCAGTAGGAGAGATTAAAGGAACTATAATGTAAGTTATATTCCCTTCAATTATATACAGGTTGACTTTTAGTCTAATACCACATCACGATTTGGGAATCAATAATTTCTGCTTAGTCTTTTCGTCTTGTTCTTAACTGGGTGTGGTCCTTTCAAAGAAATTACTGTTCTGTAGTACACTGCATTCTAGATTGATCACACCTGCGTTTAGTTGAATCTTCATGTAAGACATTTGTAAGTTTGGGGGCATAGTGAGTTTAATGTTAACTTTTCCTTCTGGTCTTTCCCAATAAACTTCATTAATGACTGCTGCATTTGTCATAATTTTCAAAAATTAAGTACTTAATAATTTCTTCTTTGCTAGATAACTTTGCTCCAAGGAGTCTCAGGATCAAGAAAATAATTTATAAATAAGACTTATTTTATGTTTTATTTATTTATTTATAATAGTTTAAGTTCTTCATGCTATATGATGCCTGTGATAATTAATTTTCCTACAAAAAGCAGCAGTTTGGTGTTCTCTTTGTAGTGGTGTGTTTCCTTAGAATACTGATGATTGGTGGACATTTAGGTTTTTTTCTAGTGCTTGGCTGTTATAAATAATATGGCTATATATATTCTTGAAAACATCTTTTGGTGGATACACACATTTAGTTTGAGTATTCGCCCAGGATAAAATTTCTAGGACATAACACATATTATGTTTAGCTTTAGCAGTAGTATATTCTTTTGCTTTCTTTCCGTTTCCTTCCTTTCTCCCTCCCTCCCTCCTTCCTTCTTTCCTTTCTTCCTTCCCTGTCTCTCTTTTTCTCTCTTTCTTTCTTCATTTTGTGAAAGGATTTCTTAGAGCTTATCCAAGGTGTATAAGTATATACTGTAATACAACTTGTTAGAGTATAAAATTTGTACTGATTACTAGTGATATTAGAGACAAAAATCTTAATTATAGTTTCTTTTTATGTTATAGTTTTGACATGGATTTTTTAAATGTTTGAAAGGATCCTTTAATATTTTAATAGTAGGAAAGTATTGTTAATTTTTGAACACAAAGCCTATAAAAAGAACCCTTACCAGTTTACTGAACCAGTGAATTTCTTTTTCTTTTGAGACAGGGTCTCACTTTGTTGCCCATGCTGGAGAGCGGTGGCACAATCTTGGCTCACTGCAACTCTGCCTCCTGGGATCAAACAATCCTCCCACCTCAGCATCCCAAGTAGTGGGCTACACCCATATAGTTTTTGTATTTTTTTTGTAGAGGCAGAGTTTTGCCATGTTGTGCTAGTTGGTCTGTGAACTCCCAGGCTCAAGGAATCCTCCCACTTCTGCCTCCCAAAGAGTTGATATTTCAGGAGTGAGCCACCATGTCTGGGCCAATCAATTTTAGTAGATATATGCATCCAGCTAAAACTAATCAGCAGTTTGTTCCTGTTTTAATTTCAAATCCTAGTGAAAACTTCAGTGAGGAATGGCTGATACCCCTCAATCTCTTTATCGTTCTAATTTTACATGAAATTATTTATACATGCTTCATCTTTGCATATTTTGTTGCTTACATGGTATCATGGCTTTCAGCATTAATTCTAAATATTTCTTTATCTTCATTAGACTTAACTATAAAGACTTAAGCAACATTCTTTGTAGGACTTGCATACCTGTACTCATGGGAATTTCAACTTTTTCTTTTCTTTGTTTTTTTTTTTTTTTTTTTTTTTGTCCAATGTACTCTGGGACATCCTTGGTGTTGCCTTCTCTTTACTTAATTTGCTTTGCTGGGAATTACTTTTGATTACCTCAATTTTGTTCACCATGTTTTCTCCACATTTCTTGATCTTCTTTACCGGAAGAAGGCAGTTTTCATCTTGTCAACATGATCTCAAAAATATTTCACTTTGTTTGCTTAAAGATCTCAGACTCTAGGACAATTGCTAGACTGCCATATGAAAAATTTGCCTGAATATAAACATTTTAGGTCACTTTTGTAAAATGCTTCATTGATTGTAACTGTGATGGGTAAGCTCCCTTTGTTCCAAAGCCAATGGTTTTGGTGTATTGAAATATATTCTTTAATCTAGTTCATCAATTTGCAAACATAATTGAACACTAGAAATGTTCCTGACATTTAAACCATTTTTCTGGGGAGCTAGTCATGGAGAATATCTTTGAATGTATTAAGTAGGGTCCTAGAAACTGTCTTTTTTATAAATTTACTCAAGATATTCTCATGACCCCAATATATTTCATCTATTAATAGATACATTATCCTGAAGATATAATCTAATTGCTGTGTCTCCTGTTGTAAATGGAGAAACTGAAGCACAGACAGCAAAACATAAAAATCAAGGTATTTAGAGAACAACAGAGGTGAATCCTACTTATGACAGTAAGTTATGTGATCACAGATGAGTGATTTAACCTTGCTAACCTCCAGTTTCCTCATCTGTAAAAGTAAGAAACAAATATAGGACAGTTGAAATATAAAGTTAGTTAATACACGTAAACTATTTAGCACATTTTTGGCATGCATTATTTGATGTTGCAGGCTTTGTCCGTCTTTCTCGGTTTCTTGGTCAAATCTTACCTTTCCAAAGTTAAGTAAATTTTAGAAGAAAACTACCATATATACTATTGTTTTGTTTCATTTAATATCATATGGTTCTTATTTTAGGGTTCCATCAGTGGCTCTGTCCTTTAGCACTTATAGCAGATGGTATTTGTGACCCATTTAGGTTTCCTTTATTGGGCTGGCAAACTCGTGTCCCAGTTTCTGGGTTTTAACTGACAACAGTACACACCTTCACGGTTTCTGATAAAATAGCATTTGGCTAACCTCGAGCCACCTTTTTTGGAAGTGTTTTAAAGGTTACACCTTTTCCTTGCTCCTTGCTTGACATAAACCCTAAACCCAATGACTGAGATGCTGGTGTAAAACCTTCCCGCTTTCTTAACCCTGGGCTGAACACAGCTTTTGCTCCAGAGCTTTTCTTGGCATCAGTCTAAGGTTAAGACGTTTTCTGAAACCACATATTTGCTATATTTTTTCCCCTGTCCTATCCATTTTACCCTCTTGCAGGCTCCTCCTGTGGATGTTTCCTAAATAAATCACTTATTAAACTCTGACTCTAGGAAACCTGACCCTAACCAATGCTCGTTGTGTTTTGTTGGCAAAGCAAGTTTAGAAACAAGGAGAATACCACTAAATCCTGTAACATGACCCCTAGGTAAGAATCATCTCACACTGTCTGACATACGGCAAAGGTTCAAACATGTTTGTTTAATGAATACAGAAAAGTCATCCCTTAAAGAAAAAATCAAATTCAAGAATTTTCCTCAATCCTTTAACTAAGCTTACTTGACTAAAATTTATCACTTTGAAAATAAACTACCTTTCAGAAGACACTACAGATTTATTAAAGTGACTTTGAGATAGTAAAATATCTTCAAGTTCAGTATTTTTTCAAGTGGTACTTACTAGTGAAGAAGATTTGACTGAAATCTATGTGGTTTGTTGAATGGCAGTCTTTCTTGTCTTACAGATTCCAAATTGTACAAGGGATACTGGAGTATGACTCATTGTATATATAATCTATCTCATTTCTCCTTCCTTTACTTATCATGCCTAAATGCACTGAGAAAACATTCTTAGCATCAGAGCAAGCCCAACATCCTAGGTTCTCATTCCTTGCTACATCTACCATATGCTTTAGTCTTGGTTCTTTGTATTAGTCCTTCAGTTTAAATAGTAATAAAATGGCTAATGTTTAGCAAGTATTCACCATTGCCTCCCATATTTTATCTGATTTGATACTTCCAATAACTGTGTGAGGTAAAACCAGTTACTACTTTTGAAGGATGACAACTGCTGTGGAAGAGAAATCTAGTAAACAATGACAGTCAGGAAATCCATTTTTGTTTTTGCTGTGTGATGACTAATATATTAATGATGAAATATATACAACAACACAGAAGTTGTTATCTGCATTAGCCCCTGGTAGCTTTATTTGTTCTCACTGGCAAAAATGACAAAGCAGGGGACATGTTGGTGCTAGCATGTGACATTAACTTGGAGAATGTAATGACTCTATATCACCCATAGGTTTTTTAAATTCTGGTTAAAACAAATGGGCTGTCATTTAAAATATGTAGGTCATTCTAGTCATGCTTTACAGTGGTTGTATGATATTCAGTAATATGATTTATTTTTCAGGAGTTCCATGGAGAACCATTTAACTCCTGGGCTGTCATTAATTAAAATGGAGATACATTAAAATTCATTTTCTAGAAGCGTTCATATTATGTATCAAAACTGGGTTATGAGTTCTGGAAAAAAGGTCTTCTAATGTTGTTCTTTGAATGTGACCCTCAAGTAATCTCCGTAATGGAGTATTTGAGGCAGAAGGAGTATTTATGCTTGATCTCAGGGAATAATGCTTTAAGAAAGAAGCAATACTTATAAGACTGATGCATTTTATAAATTGTTTCTAATGTTTATATAAATTCTTCTTAATTACATGTTTGTGCAGATGGAAAGGACATATGTGATATTTTCTTTCAATAGAAGGCACCTAAACAACTTATATGCTAATGCAATTACTTGGATTTATAGAAAAAAAAATTGAGACATGGAGAATTTGAATGACCTGCCTAAGCAAAGGTCAGGATAATAGAGGAATTTAGCCTTGTGATGTTTAAGTCATTGAATATTTTCTCAAATGCTGATAGACTGCATTACTTTTTTTTTTTTTAACAAATAGTTGTGAAGAATCTGGAACACATTCAAATAAACATTGCTACATAAATGATTAGTTTCTTGGCTTCTAACGAATGCCTCCTTATCATTAAGTACAGTTGAAAAGGTATTTAGACTAGGAATGAAAAATTATTAAATTACTGCTGTAGTACAAAAGAGAAAAACCATGACAAAATTGAAAATTTTAATTTTCATAAGTATTAGAGGTTAAAGAGAAATAAGTTTAATCAGGATGATGGAAAATACTTTCAAAGATGTTCCGAACAAGTTTGTGGGAATTTTAAAAAGCTCTTGAAGGTGGAAAGCACTGTCTTTCTCTTACATCACTTCAAAATGCACAGCTTCCCTTCGCCTTAGTGGAGTTGTACCACTAAGTCCACCCTAAGCAGCCATGAGAACAAAGCAATGAAGAGGATGTGTGTCCCTGTGTAAACAATTGTTGGAATCAGATGGATTAGTCATGAAAGACCAAAGAAATAAAGAACGTGTGAAAGACTGGATACGTTCCTGCCAGAACTGAGCATCAGGAAACACCAGTTCCTAGTATCTGGACTCTCTTTGGAGTGGGCACAGGAGGTGGAGGTGGAGGATGTAGAGGGATACTAACTGTGTTTGTGTATGTGATTTTCCTAAATCTGCTGTTCACTACTAAGGGAAGGCCCATTAGAAGTTTAATGGTTTAGATTCTACTTTGAGCATATAACTCATTGATTGCTGGCTTTGTGAGCAAAGTGTTTGGTTATCAAAAATAGTTTTAAAGTCTGTGATCCACCCAAGGTCAAAGTGTCATTGACTGCAGGGAAAAAAAAATGGAAGTTGGGTTTCTGACTCCAAGTCCAAAGTAAACTTTACCTTTACCCTGGCCTCTTGCATTTTCTTTTATTAGATAGATTTTATTTTAAAATAAATTGGCAAATAAATTGACATTATGAAAAATCACTAAATTAGTGTCAGAATGTATGGCTGGCTTTTAACTTTAAGCATATCCTATCTAAGACATAGTGCAAAATAGTTTATGCAATGACAGTTTCTTCATCCAACGAATATATCTAATTTTTAAGAATATCAATTTTGCAAATTTATTTTGAAAAACAAATGAGTAATTCATGCCAAATGCTTAGCACTGTGCTTGGCACATAGTAGGTATACAATAAATGTAGCTGTTCTAGTTGAATCTGAATCCCTATAGCACCAGTAGTACATAGAAAATGTTTCTTGCCTGTGTGTCTGTGGCACATAATTTTGCACAGACGGAAATCCAGTGCTTCTCAAGTATTCTTCAAGACAGACACTCCCAATTCTGATTTTTTAGTTCCTAAGTTCTGACCAGTACCATTGACATTATCCCAAAGATCTATTTTAAAAGATAATTATGATTAAATAAATTTGAAGAGGAGTTTTTTTCAATATTCCTTAAATGAATTAAGAGAATGCATGAACAAGGAAATATTAAATGTAATATTAAAAATTCTGCAATTCTGGGCAAGGCAGACATGATATTTAGGGTTCAGAGTTGGAGACTCAAGCTCAAAGCCATCAATAACAAAGTCTGTAAGAAAGGGAATTGTAATGGTTAATACTGAGTGCCAATTTGATTGGATTGATGGATGCAAAGTATCGATTCTGAGTGTGTCTGTGAGGGTGTTGCCACAGGATATTAACATTTGAGTCAGTGGGCTGGGAAAGGCAGACCAACCCTCAATCTGGTTGGGTTCAATCTAATCAGCTGCCAGCATGGTCAGAATAAAAAGCAGACTGAAAAATGTTAATGACTAGACTGGCTTAGCCTTCCAGCCTACATTTTCTCCTGTGCTTATTGTTTCCTACCTTTGAACATCAGACTCCAAGTTCTTCAGCTTTGGAACTTGGATTGGCTGCCTTGCTCCTCAGCTTGCAGACAGCCTACTGTGGGACCTTGTGATCATGGGAGTAAATACTTAATAAACTTCCCTTTACATTCCTCTCCCTGTAGAGAACCCTAATACAAGAATCATAGGTGAAAATACATTCCCAAAATGGTTAGGACATTGCAGTGACCACCATGAAGTAGTGGACTCTAGATTCTGCATACTGCTGATCCTGCAGTCAACAATCCATGTACAGGTCTTTTGGCCTTTCTGACACTGCTGCTTTTGATAAATAGATGCCAAAACCAAAAAAGGTTTTCCACTGCTCTTTTATGGCATACTTATGATTCATCTGCAATGAATATATCTGTTTGAGCAACCTACATCTGCTCTATAAGGATGCTGAAAAAAGAAAGAGCTCTTCATATAATTCTCCTCTAAGATTACAAAAGTAATATAAAATGTTGTACAGCTGTTACTTCACAATTTTGGTTCAAGTCTCAAAGCTAGTGAAAATTAGTAAGAAAAGAATCACATTTTAAAATATATGGTAGTTACATTCCTAGAAAGCTTGAGGAGAAATGACCAAATTGATGCAATTATCACCTCAAGCTAAAGCAAAGAAGAGATTTAAAGATTTAAAAGAGAACTGCAAAAGTTACCTAATGGAAACTAACTAGCTAATGCTTCTAGAATTAGATAATACATGGTCTTCTCCAAACTCTAATCTTAAATGCAGCAGCAACTGAAGAGGAGGAAGAAAAAGGAGGAGGAGGAGGAGGCAGAGAAGAAGGAGGGGGTGAAGAGGAGGCGGGAGGGGAAGGAGGAGGAAGGGTAGAAGAACAGGAAGAGGGAGAAGGAAAGAAAGAAAAAGAAGAACAAGAAAAAGGAGGAGGAAGAGAAGAAGGGAGAGAAGGAGAAAGACAAGAAGGATGAGGAGCGGATGAAAAAATAAGGGTAAAAGAACAAATAATGCCTCCTTTCTCATTGTAGGCCTATGTAATTACTGGTCAGGCATAAGATTTGGAAAAGGAAAGAAGATTTAAATGAATAAAAAAATTAACTTTTGATTTAAAAAGCATTTTTTTGTCATTCTGTTAGTTAAAAATAATTACAAGGCCAGACTAGATTAACTGTGGCAACTGTTTTCTTATAGTTGTATATAATGAGGAAAGGAAGTAAGAATAGAAAAGAACTGTTCATTTAGTTCCAGCTTCTCTAGGCACCAATGGACTCTTTGTTCTGTTTTGTTGTTGTTGTTTTTATGAGACAGTCTCGCTTTGTTCCCAGGCTGGAGTTCAGTGGCACAATCTCAGCTCACTGCAGCCTCCTGGGTTCAAGCCATTCTTCTGTCTCAGCCTCCCGAGCAGCTGGGATTACAGGTGTCTCATTACATACAGAGGCTACATATGATCATGACTATGAGGAGGTTTGGTTCTTTACGGGCTATCTTGGCAGACTAAAACTCTTTTTTTCTGGCTCTTAATAATTCATTATTTCCAACATGCAAAATACACAAACCTCTCATCAACCAAGGCCCCCAAAACAAAATCTTTTAGGCATCTTTCAGAACTAAAGTTTAGAATTTCATCAGTGAAATCAGGTTCAGGTATGTATGAAGCATCTTGGATACGACTTGGAGACCCTGGGCTGAAGTTATCTGCATCCCACCTATCCAACCTACAATAGTGAGACAAGAACAGAACTACAATAAACACTTCATTTACAAAACTGGAGGTGAAAGGTTGCGGGGCACATAGCACTCACTGGCTTGTGGCACTTCTGAAATAAGATGAGGTTACCTGTGGGCAATTTCATTGCGGCTAGTGGCTCCTCCCTCTGAGCTCTTAGCTCCACTCTGAATCAGCATGGCATTTGTGGTAGAAGCATCCTTGCTTTGAAGCTGAGCAGCTTTGTAAATCTACTTCTTATCTATAGCTGGTTAAAGGTTCAGACATCCCTTTGATTTTGAACTTTTTTGTTTCTTTTAGTTTAGACCACTGTATTTTTTTTTGTCAGCTTTCTTTTTTTTTTTTTGTCAGCTTTCTTGACCCTAATTATAATGAACTCCAGTAGAAAAATACTACCACATTCTGAAATCTCCTTGAGATAAGCTTGTCTCTGTCTTGACCAAAGAGGCGAGATGCTATAGGATTTATGGAAGTCCTTTCATTCAGCAGAGAAGATTTCAAGAGGCATAGATTTAGGATTATTATAAGCTATTTTTCCCAGCTTAGAAGCTGTATTCCTGAGGACTTTGATATGGTTTGGATATGTTCCCACCCAAATCTCACATTGAATTGTAATAATCCCCATGTGTAAAGGGCATGGTCAGGTGGAGATTATTAAATCATAGAGATGATAATAGATGAACTAAAACTAACATAACAAAAGAGATTTTAATCTGAATAGGACAATTACAATCTGCATAGGACACAAATTGCAATCTGGATAGGAGATTGTTTTACAACCTTTCTTAGTAATTGATGGGACTATTAGATAAAAAACAGCAAGAATGTATAAATCTTAATAAAAGTATAAACAATTGACCTAATTGACAAATATAGTTTAATTTTACATTACCTAATATGTAAAATATACATTCCTTTCTAAGGGTATTAAGTTTACTATTATATATCTTTTGCTAGGTCATAAAAGAAGTCTCCATATATTTGAAAACACTAAAATTTACTAAATAGGTTATCTGACCACAAAATAATTGAGGGATTAATAACTATAAGATGTCTAGAAAAGACAACTGTATTAGAAAATTAAACAATACATTTGTAACACTTGACTCAAAAAATAAATCATTAATTAGTATTTCAAACTAAGTGACAATGAAAATAAAGTATTTTTAAAATGTTTATATGCTGCAAGAGCAAATTTACATATTTAATCCTTTTTTTTTTAAAGTAAACACTAGTGATTTCAGTTTTTTTCTTGAGAAGTTAGAAGATGATAAGCAAATTAAATCAAAATAAGTAGAAGAAAATTAAATTAAAATAACTAGGGAAAAATAAAAATCTATGAGGTAGAAAGGCAGCAAAAAATAAAAAAATCAAAGCCAAAGTTGCTTATTCAGAAAACTCATAAAATTGATATTCTTAATGAAAATGATCAGAAAAATCCCACAAATAACCAATATCATAAACAAAAGATAGAATATTACTATAGATCCTTCTATATTAGCTGAATAAAAAAGGAATATATTAAGCTTTCTATGTTAAAATTAGGCAATTTGGGTGAAAATGATGAATACCACTTTTCTAATACAATTTCTCAGAAAATTACAAATTTAAGGAAACATTCTAACACTGATAAAGAACTTCTAAACAAAACCCAGAGATAAATTATACATAAAAGTAATATACTGAATGCTTTCCAAGTAAGATTAGATATAAGGCAAGGTTGTCATTCTTAACATTTATATCCACTTTGTACAGGAGCTGTTTACCAGTACAATAAGGCAGGTAAAAGAAATAAGAGACAAAGATTCACAAAGAAAGCCAACATTCAGAGATGACATAATTATTTACCCAAGACTATCCTAAGAATTAAAAAAAAAAAAAAAAAAAAAAAAAAACTATGACTAGTAAGCAAGTTTTAACATGGTGTGAGGTACAAGATTCAATACAAGAATCTATTTTATTTTACATACCAGCAATACACAATTTGATTATGAAACTAAAAGTAAAAATTATACTTAAATAATATTAAAAAAATAAAGCAATTAAAGAAAAACTCTACGTTGAAATGGCAGAATCTATTATGTTCACTGACACGATATACATCACACTGCTTTCAGTATTTTTAGTTCTCTCAACCTACAGATTTAATGTGACGCTAATAATTCTAACAGACATTTTAAACAAAATAGGAAGCTGACTGTAAATTTCACAAGAATTTGCAACAGACATAGAATTAGAAAAATAATATTTAAAAAAAACAAAATTGGAAATTTTGTGCATTTGAACACCAGACTAACCATAATACTATGACAATCAAATAGTTTTGTATTTGCATTACGTGGACAGATAAGTAAGTCACTGTACCAAAATAGTAAAAATAGTCAATTCAGATGTCGACTTCTAATTTTATAGTCAATTAATTTTCAACAAAATTGCCAAAGCAATTGAATGGGAGGAAGATGATGTTTTAAACAAATGGTGTTGGAACCACATATTCAGAAATGTATGAAAAAAATAGCATCAAAGAATGAGAGCTTTGTATCCAGTAATGCCATGGAAAAAAAAAATTGAACCTTGACCTTTCCTCACCTGATATGTATACATTTTACATTTTAGAAGAAAACGTAACTTGATAACATGGGGTTGTCAAAGATTTCTTCGAAGGGCTCCAAAAATAATAAAAACAAAAGAAAAACAATAGTAAAACTGTTTTTATAATAATTAAAAATTCTTTGTCAAATGATATCATAAAATGTATTTAAAAAGTGAAAGAATTAATGAAAATACTTATAACAAATATATTTGACAAAGGACTTGAATCTCAAATATATTAATAACTCATGTAAAACATAATTCTAATTATAGAAATGATACATATTATTTAACATAAGTCAAACAATTCTGTATAAATTCATAAGGGTAAAGAATAAAACACCTACACACTTTTCCAAATTCCTCTTCTCAAAAATGAAACATTCCTAATAGTTTAATTTGCAATATTCTAGACTTTCCAGTCATATACATCCCCACACAGTCTATATTGTTTTATAAACTATTTAGATGTTGGAATATATTAAAACTATTAAAATTTTTTAATATTGTAAATTATTTTTTCTTAGACTGGCATAAAATACCTGCTATTATACAGTGTTTATATATGATTTTTAATGAATATATTGAAATTCTATCAAATAAAGGTAACATACATATACTTACCTTGTCTTAATTTCAGCTATTACAAATTATATTGTGCCTAACTCGAGCATAAATCTCCTTTAAAAAATTGCATTCTCTAGACAGATTTCAAGGAATGGGATCACTGGAAACACAGCTCTCATTCTTTGATGCCAAATGCTCAAAATAGTTACTCAAAATAACATTGTCCTAGCATTTCAGAATAATTGAATCTTAATCATTGAAGAATTGTAAATAGAATACCAGTCATTTATAATTTAGAAGAAAGAAATGAGATTGGAGACAGTAAATACAGTTAGAAATTGATTACAATAAACAATGCAGAAAATAATGTGAATTTATGCAACAACTGATCAGCCCTCATAATCCATTTATGTATTTGTATAATATTTCAATAAATATTTACTGGTCATCCACTGTATCCCAGGTGGTGTGCTTGGGACAGGCCTTAGGTTTTAGCAGTCAAAAAAAAAAAAAGAACTTGCATGAGAGATTTAGGATGATTGGAGATGCTTAGAGAAAAAGATTCCATTTTCTGGCTTGATGACTAAGTGTATAGTAAGGGACTTTATTCACTACATTTCTCATTATTTTTCTGCACCTTAACACTCATCATTTCAGCAAATAACTGTTACTCTTCTTTCAAGCATAGCATAAATGTCATTCCTTCAGCAAGGCTTTAGGAATGATAATCACTCATTCCCAATGGCAAAGATGCAGTTTTCAGCTACTACGTTGCCTCCTAAACATAGACAGTATCTTTAATATAATATCTTCAAAATACTTACAAGCTCAAGAAGACCTGAGTACATTTTTTAGAAGTATGAGTTCATCAATTATTTTTTCTAGAGAAACATTTTTCCCTGGGACAATCACTTCTTTTTCAAGCTCCAATGGAAACTAAGCATTTTGTCACAGGGAAGTGTACTTGTTCCATTTCTTTTTGCCTTTCCCTAGGGAAACATGCTGTAGCGATTCGATCCTCTTGGCAGGCTTATATAATGTAATTATGCATTTGAATTTATTGTGTATCATGCAAAGAGATAAATGGTGCACAAATTTCATCATGTATTGATTCATGCACCTTTTGCCATGAAGTTGATTCAGAGAAACACAATTACTGCTGTTACTTCATTTAAAAGTGTTTTCAGCAGCATAAAGTGCTAACTTTTAGAATCAATTGTCTTTGGAGGTACAGACCTTAAGGTATATTTGTGAAATTTTCTTTCTATAGCCAAATAACACTTACAAAAGTATTCATCATTGGCTATATAATACAAAATAAACCATTTTGTGTTGGTAAGGAGGAAACGTTTTTCTTCTATTATTCTTACAGTTTTATTGTTAGAAAATAAAAATCTCTATTTGTCTTAGTTTTGTTTATTCTACATAATTTTAATAGACTACATAGTATGCTGTATGAAGACTGCACATATGATTCTCCCAAAATGATATATTTTCTTTCTCTTTAAATAGAAAGTATACTTTGTGATGATCTCATGTAGTTTATTGAATTCTGTAATGAAAATGAAAAACATAATTATTTTATGGTTATTCACCATGAATGTACACAGCCGAAAGCACACTGTGCCTGAAGAATATTTGAGGCATTGAAATAAAATTAATTGCTGGATGATGGGGATGCTTCAGCGACAAAATCATCAATTTATCTCTGTTCTGATGAGGCTCCTGGGTAGCTGGTAGAGGCACTAGGACATTCATATTTGTTGATGGATTAGCAGGCACAGTGTTCTTTAGGACGATATTAACTTTGGATTGCACCTTTTGTTTCTTCTTTTCTTTATATATTTATCTGGAGCAAGCAAGGACATCCTATATCTGCCTGTGACCTCTTGAGTGTTTCTAATTGATATCTTTTCTTCTAACTTCGGTATGCTACCACTGACAGCAGCAAACACCTTCACCAAATTCTTCTCTGTGAACTTTCTTGGTGCCTCGGGTGTAACTTCTTCCTCTACCTCAACTTCTTTACTTCTTTCTTTCTTCAGTTTGAACAGTGCTTCACTGGAAAACCCTTCAACTTCAATGCCAACAAGTGCATACATACTCCCTTCATGAGTGCCCAATTCTGTTTCCCAACCACTATTATCTTGTTACTTACTATTTTATCAATAGCAGAATTTTTTTTAAGCCTGTGAATATGTTCACATGTCTTCAAAACTTTCTTCCTAATGCTGATTATGTATTGCTATGTGACTTCTTCCTATACTCCATCCATGTTCCAGATTAACATTTAGAATGTTAAAACCTCTCCAAAACTATCTGAGTGTTTAGCTACAGTCAGTTGCTTCATTTGCCTGCACAAATGTTTGGTGAAATAATATTCTTTGAAGGCAGCTATTGTGCCTCGTTGGTTGAATGTGTGAGGTTGTTTTCAGTGGCAAATCCACGACGATTTCATCAGAATGCATGCCATTGATAAGCTGTGGATTCCCCAGAGTACTGTCTAAGATAAAAATAATTTTGAATTAGATGCTACTGTGCTTACATTATTCTCTTACCTATGGAATAAAAGAGTTCAAAAATCAGTCTTTGAATAATGCTGATGTCATCTAGGCTTTTTTTATGCTAATAGTAAGCAGGAAGCATATGCTTTTCCATATTCTCGAATGCTCTAGGGTTCTCCCAGTGGTAGATTAGGAAAGTCATTAATTCAAACCTTGCAATACTTCCACTGAAAAGCAGCCATTACATGGGCTTTGAATGCCTTAAATTCTGCCTTCCTGGACTCTTGATGAGTATATGATAGTTAATGATATACATTTCCAGAACAAGTTTTTTCATCATCATTATCGGGAAAATATTTCTCATTTACTTATCCTATTCAGCTCTTTCTTAAAAGTTTTGGCACCTTCAGTATCAGCACTTGGTGTCTTTCTGCTCACTTTCACGTTATGAAAATTATGATGACTTTCGAAGCTGTGGAAACACTCATATCTTGCTTTAACCATTTATGTATATGTACAACCATTGGCATGTTCCCTTAGTATTTTGAAGAGACTTCTTGTCCTAGCCTGATGCCGTCAGATATTTTCATTACTTACATGAAGAAAAAAAATACAGTTGGCACAAAATTGAAAACAAAATTGCCCAAGACAAGAATATATAGCCCACATCAAATATGTCTACATGCAGTAAATCGACTGTGGTCTAGCAACTTGCAGTATCTTATCCATGTCACAACATACAAAACGTCTGTTCCAATAATCTCATTTATTTTTTCCCGTTTGTTTCCCATGTGGAGCTAATTTAAGGTGATACCACTTGGAAGGCAAAGAGATAAAATATGTGAACTGAATTATAAAAGTTATCAATTCTTAGTTTTTTAAAATTATTTGAGGAAATGAACACTCATTTGCTCTTCACTTTAAATATTTTCCTAAGCTGCTTCCTCTGGTAGAGACATATTTTAATTTAATAAATTTTAATGCAGAGTCCTTGAATGGTCTTATGGCAATTACTTTTTGTTTAAGAGTAAGTTTTCCTATTACTAATTTAAATATCCCTGTAAGATAAGCAGATAATATATTTTTGAAGAAACTATGTTATTTTTACTCATGATAGAATAGTAAAAGCCACTTCCACAAATGGTCTTTCAGTAAACGGTAGTTAATAGTGAATGTTGATTGTTCTGTACTATGTTAGATGCTTAAGAAAGGATCACAGCTCAGGAATCAAGGAGAAGTTATTTTGTATTACCTCTCTCTCATACATTCAAGAGAAATGTGGCAGAGGCTGTTTTAGCTGGGACGTTTGGGCTGTGAAGACAGAAGCTCTGAGGGTCACAGTAAGAAGGAAGACAGAACTCATTTTTGGTTACAGAAGGTACTGAAGGTAAAAACGTCATCTGTGCGAAGTTTAAAATGGTACAAGTGTCACGCTGCAAAAGGTGAAAAGAGGCATGACAGCATTTGCTAAAAGTAATGAGTAAGTGGTAAGCGATGGTCAAGATAGGTGAAGAGGTGGTTATTAGATGCTACAGAAAACAAAACAGGCCAGTATCAAATGTCAGGTGGTATGAGGGTCTGATATAGTCCTTAGTTAACCCAGATTCCAAGGCTGTCAAGAGTGGATATCATCTAACGAAGGTAGGGAGGAGCAAGGAAGGCAACCTAAATATAAATTTATGCAAAAGACTATCATTTTTGCAAAATTTTTTCCCTTTCTGTTGGTTGCCGGTTAACTCTAGTGATTGTTTCTTTTGCTGTACAGAAGCTTTGGAATTTAATTGGGTCCCATTTGTCTATTTTGGCTTTTGCTGCCAATGCTTTTGGTGTTTTAGTCATGAAGTTCTTGCCTATGCCTATGTCTTGAACGGTTTTGCCTAGGTTTTTTCCTAGGGTTTTTATAGTGTTAGGTCTTATGTTTAAGTCTTTATCCATTTGGAGTTAATTTTAATGTAAGGTGTCAGGAAGGGGTCCAGTTTCTGCTTTCTGCACATAGCTAGCCAGTTTTCCCAACACCATTTATTAAACAGGGATTCCTTGTTCCATTGTTTGTTTTGGTCAGGTTTGTCAAAGATCAGACAGTTGTAGATGTGTGGCATTGTCTCCTAGGCCTCTGTACTGTTCCATTGGTCTATATCTCTGTTTTGGTACCAGTACCATGCTGTTTTGATTACTGTAGCCTTGTAGTATAGTTTGAAGTCAGGTAGCATGATGCCTCCAGCTTTGTTCTTTTTCCTTAGGATTGTCTTAGCTATGTGGGCTCTCTTTTGGCTCCATATAAGTTTTTTTTTTTTTTTTCCCAGTTCTGTGAAGAAGGTCATTGGTAGCTTGATGGGGATAGCACTGAATGTATAAATTACTTTAGGCAGTGTGGCCATTTTCACAATATTGATTATTCCTAACCATGATCATGGAATGCTTTTCTATCTGTTTGTGTCCTCTCTTATTTCCTTGAGCAGTGGTTTATAGTTCTAAGGGCTAATATTCAGAATTTACAAAGAACTAAAACAGATTTACAAGGAAAAAACCCATTCAAAAGTGGGCAAAAGATATGAACAGACACTCTTCAAAAGAAAACATATGTGAGGCCAATAAACACATGAAAAAATGCTCATCATTACTGGTCATTAGAGAAATACAGATCAAAACCACATTGAGATACAATCTCACGCCAGTTAGAATGGCAATCATTAAAAAATCTGGAGATAATGGATGCTGGAGAGGACGTGGAGAAATAAGAACACTTTTACACTGTTGGTAGTGCAAATTAGTTCAACCATTGTGCAAGACAGTGTGGTGATTCCTCAAGGATTTAGAAATAGAAATTCCATTTGACCCAGCAATCCCATTGCTGAGTATATACCCAAAGGATTATAAATCATTCTATTATAAAGACACATGCACACGTATGTTCATTGTGGCACTGTTTACAATAGCAAAGACCTGGAACCAACCCAAATGCCCATTGATGATAGACTGTACAAGGAAAATGTGGCACATATACACCATGGAATACTATGCAGCCATGACAAACTATGAGTTCATGTCCTCTGTAGGGACATGGACGAATCTGGAAACCATCATTCTCAGCAAACTGACACAAGAACAGAAACCATACATCAGATGTTCTCACTCATAGGTGGGTGTTGAACAATGAGAACATATGAACACAGGGAAGGGAGCATCACACACTGGGGTCTGTTTGGAGGGGGGGCCTAGGGGAGGGATGGCCTGGGTTGGGGAGGTTGGGAAGGGATAAAATGGGAGAAATGCCAGATATAGGTGACAGGGGGATGGAGACAGAAAGCCCCATTGCCATTTATGTACCTATGCAACAATCCTGCATGATGTGCACATGCACTCCAGAACCTAAAGTACCAAAAAAAAAAAAAAAAAAAAAGGACTATCTTGTTTTTCTTTTGTGGTCTCTTGACACCCTTGCTGTAGATCAGCTGACCATGTATATGTAGATGTATTTCTGAACCTTCTGTTTCATTTGTCTATATGTATGTATTTATGCTAGTAACAAACTGTTTTAACTACTGTAGCTGTGTAATGTACTTTGAAACAACAAGTACGATGCCTTCAACTCTGTTCATTTTCAAGATTGCTGTAGCTGTACACCAGTCTTTTGCATCTCCATATACATTTCAGGATCATGTTTCCTATTTCTGTAACAAATGCCAATAGGATTTTAATAGAAATGCATTAATCTGTATATCCCTTTGGATGGTGCAGGCATTTTAACAATATTAATTCTTCTAATCCATGAACATGGGATGTCTTTCCATTTATTAGTTATTGCTTAATTTCTTTTTTAAGTGTTTTACAGTTATTACCATACATGCAAAATAATGAATTCAAAACCTTATTTTACACTATACACACACAAACTTAAATAGATTAAAGATTTAAACATATGACCTGAAACAGATAACTTCTCGAAGAAAACACAGTGGAAAAGTTCTTCAAATTTGTCTTGGCAGTGACATTAAATTTGACACCAAAAGCAGAAGCAACACCACCAAAAATAATCAACTGACTACATCAAACTAAAAAGCTTCTGCACAACAAAGCAAATCTTTAAGAAAGTGAAAATGTGATCTGTAGAGTGGAAAATAATACTTGCAAACTGTCTGATAAGAGATTAATATAGAAAATATATAAGACTATCTTGTATCTGAATAGCAAAAACAAATACACAGAAACCAGACCAAAAAAAAAACAAATAACCTAGTATGATATGTAAAATGAACCAGGCACTGAGAGATCAATACAATAAAATCTCACATATGTAGGAAATCTAAAAATTTTAAACTCATGTAAGTAGAGATAGAATGGTGGTTTCCAGAGTTTGGAGGTGATAGGATGGTGGAGAGATATGTGGGAAAGGGGATATGTTGGTCAGTTAGAAGGAATAAGTTTCGGTTACATAGAAGGAATAAGTCCTGGTGTTCTATTGCACAGTATGGGGACTATAGTTCATAATAATATTTTATTTCAGTATAACTAAAAGAGGATTTTAAACGTCTTTATCAAAAAAAGTGGTAAATATTTGAGGAGATGGATATGTTAAACAGCCTAATTTGATCACTTCACAATGTATATATGTATTGAAACATTGCATTGTATCATGTAAGAATATACCCTTATTATTTGTCAACTAAAAATGAAATTTAAAAAAATGGGCAATGGAACTGAGTAGATATTCCTCCAAACAAAACACTCAGATAGCAATTAGCATATTAAAAGATGCACTGTATCAGGAAAATACATATAAAGACTACAATGAGATATTGCCTCACAAATACGAGGATAGCTATTATATATAAACACATGCATAATATACATACATGTTTCATATGATATATGACAACACATATCATATATATGATAAATGTTGTCAAGGGCATGGAGAAATTGAAACCTTTATGTAGTACACTATTGATGGGAATGTAGAAAGGTGCAGCCACTAAGTAAAACCATGTGGAGCTTCCTTTAAAAGGTAAAAATAGAACTACAAATGATTCAGGAATTCATTTCTGGATTATATCTGAAAAGTTGAAATCAAAATCTAAAAGATATATCTGCATTCCCATATTCATTGCAGCTTTATTCACAATAGTAAAAATATAAAAGCAAACTAAACATCCATCAAGAGATGAATGGATAAATATATTGTGGTATATACATACAATGGAGTATTACTCAGTCTTAGAAAATCCTGACATTTGTGACAACATGGATGGATCTAGAAGACATTTTATTGAGTGAAATAAGACAGTCACAGAAGAAGAAATAACTGCATGATTTCACTTATATGAGGGATCTAAAATAATTAAAAAAAAAAACTCAGAAGAACAGAGTAGAAAGGTGGTCGTCAGGAACTGGGAGGAGAAAACAGAAACTTGTTTTTTAATTATACATATCTACATATCTAGATATGTATAATTTAAAAATTATATATATGCACACACATTATATATGTGTATGTGTAATATTTTATATGTATATATGTATAGCTATATATGTATATATTTTATATATAAATGTTTTTAATATAAATATATATATTAACGCAGGATGAATAAGTTCTAGAGATCTGTACAACATATTACCTTATAGTTAACAATATGGTATCGTGCACTTTAAAATTTGTTAAGGAGACAGATCTCATATTAAGTGCTCTCACCAAAACAAATAGACACATACTCTTACACACACCTATACAAAACACAAGGACATTTTTGAGAGGTAATTATTATGTTTAGTACCTTAGTTGTGATGATAATATTATGAATGTATGCACACGTAAAAACTCATCAAGGTGTATCTGAGAAGTGTACACAATGTTTGCTTATTATACCTCAATAAAAATAAATACATGCATATTAAAAAACCCTAAATATGAGAATTATGAAGGAATTGGTACAACGATGTGAGAATGACTGCTTCATCACTTTCAGTAGAAGTCATCTGAAGAACATCATGGACTGAAATAAGCCATGTCTAATACCAAGTGTCTTGTAATTGAGTATGATGTGGAGTTGACTAGCTAGCACTCTGCAGTGAGGGAGCAGAACCTCTGACAATGCTGTGTTTCCCAAAAATATGTGTAAGTAGGAAGTTGACACAATATAACCAAGCAAGAAGCAGCTACTGACTATGTGAGGCTGAGGACAGTAACATTTTGAATAGCTTAGATAGGTAAGGTAAATGAAATGAGGACAATTTTTTTTTTTTCCTGTCTAGGTTTAATCCAGTGATGGAAGCTAAAGCCTTTCCTATCTTTTCCCATGTGATAAAGAGTAACTGCCAGTCACTTGATTCAAAGAATATTTGGCATCATTTTTGGCTGTACTCTTTGTCTCAGTTTCCTCGTAGTAATATTATTAGTAAAGACCTTAATCATATTGCAAGTGCAAGTGGAATGTGTGACAATTCCAGGCTCAGACTGGATACTGCCTTTTAGAATTTAAATGTATTCGGATGGATATAACAATCCTGTATGAAGTTTCTCTAGAAAGCACTAGATTCCTCTGAAAATCTGTGCATGCATTCCGTTTTTATCAAAAAATTTAGCTCCACAGTTGATATGAATATACACATAGACTGTGAATAAATGGATTTTGTTATTTTTATATCAGCACCATAGCTATGGCCCAGAGATAGCAGCTCTTTTTGAACATTTTCACCCAGAAGTAATATTAGTGTCAAAAGACAACAATTTTAATAATTGTTTTAAAATGCTATTATAAACAAATTAAAAAAAAACCCTGATTAAAAAAATCTATTAACAAGGCTATGTTTTAAAGCACTCTCACTGTTCAAATTAGAAAGGCCTAAATATTGCAAATGGTTACTTAATACTTCCCACAGATGCTAAAACAAAGACTATTTGAGGTCAAATTAGACTTTTAAATACAAATGTCACATTGAAAGGAAGCATATGATTTCAGTTTAGTTTGGTTTCATAATACCATAAGTAAATGGAAATATACAGGGATGTAAGCAAGCTTTCATAGGCTTATTTGTATTTGTATAAAAGTTTGATATAATCAAGAATATTCTAGATAGTTTACAAATTATACCTTTTCTCTCCTTGCTTCTCATGAAACATTCCATGTTCATGGTTAGGAAGAATCAATATCTTGAAAATGGCCATACTGCCCAAAATAATTTACAGATTCAATGCTATCCCTATCAAGCTACCAATGACCTTCTTCACAGAACTGGAAAAAACCACCTTAAACTTCATATGGAACCAAAAGAGAGCCCGCATAGCCAAGTCAGTTTTAAACAAAAAGAACAAAGCTGGAGGCATCACACTACCGGACTTCAAACTATACTACAAAGCTACAGTAATCAAAACAGCATGGTACTGGTACCAAAACAGAGATATAGACCAATGGAACAGAACAGAGGCCTCCGAAGCGACACAACACATCTCCAACTATCCTATCTTTGATGAACCTGACCAAAACAAGCAATGTGGAAATGAGTCCCTGTTTAATAAGTGGTGTTGGGAAAACTGGCTAGCCATGTGCAGAAAGCAGAAACTGGACCCCTTCTTGACACCTTACACTAAAATTAACTCCAGATGGATTAAAGACTTAAACATAAGACCTAACACCATAAAAACCCTAGAAGAAAATCTAGGCAAAACCATCCAGGACATAGGCGTAGGCAAGGACTTCATGACGAAAACACCAAAAGCATTGGAAACAAAAGCCAAAAAAGACAAATGGGACCTAATCAAACTCCACAGTTTCTGCATAGCAAAAGAAACAGTCATTAGAGTGAATCGACAACCAACAGAATGAGAAAAAATTTTTGTTGTCTACCCATCTGACAAAGGGCTGATATCCAGAATCTACAAAGAACTAAAACAGATTTACAAGAAAAAAAACAAGCCCATTCAAAAGTGGGCAAAGGATATGAACAGAGACTTTACAAAAGAAGACATACATGAAGCCAACAAACATATGAAAAAATGCTCACCCTCACTGGTCATTAGAGAAATGCAAATCAAAACTACATTGAGATACCATCTCACGCCAGTTAGAATGGTGATCATTAAAAAATCTGGAGACAACAGATGCTGGAGAGGATGTGGAGAAATAGGAACACTTTTACACTGTTGGTGGGAGTGTAAATTAGTTCAACCATTGTGGAAGACAGTGTGGCGATTCCTCAAGGACC
>PVKV010023114.1:0-28092 GCA_004027835.1 Alouatta palliata | reverse complement strand
CCCACCCGCCTCGGCCTCCCAAAGTGCTGGGATTACAGGCTTGAGCCACCGCACCCCAAGTTGCTGTTTCCTAAGGCAAGCCCCTGTATTTGTTGTGGGTTTAAGCGGAGGCTCCAGCACACACCTTGGATGTAATTTAAAACCCTTTCATGAAGAAAGACGTGTGATATGCTGTCCTTTGTTTAGCAAATGTTTATGGTTTTAACTTCTCAAATCTCACCGCAAATCACTTACACTTTAAAACAGGGCTGGTCTGAAAGTAATTACCCTCCCTGAGTGCCAAGACCTCCAAAGGGTTGTTTTCATTCCAGAACAGCAATCACTGTACTCACGTGCTCCCGGCACTCTCCGGTGTCTTAAAGAAACTCAGTTCAAAGCACACGCCTCCTGCTTCAGCCCTTTTTCTTCAAAAAGAGAAGCGGAAGCAGTTTTCCCCTCCCTTTATAGGGCCTGAGTGGACACACGGACCTCCATGCCTTTCGTGCAGTAGCTATTCCTACAAACTGTGATACTGGGATTAGGTCCTAATGGGCAAGCCAGCTGCGGCTCCTGCCGGCCGTGGCCATTGAAGGCCACCATGTTTCTTTGAAACATCTCAAAGGGTAACATAGAGCCAACCAGCAAGGCATTCGCTATATGCATGGCCCATACAGGAACTATCACAAGAAGGGCTCAGAGGAGCGTGCATGCCGGTAATATGAAATGGAAAGGCACTCTCATTCCTGACCTCTTCAGCTTCCACTGAAACTCCAGAGTCATCAGAGCTGGTGTCTGATAGCTTAAAATGTTAGTCCACCTTCTCCTGCAGCGGCCCTGGCCATCTTTAGTGATGGGTAAAATACGTCGATGGGTTGTCTTTATGCATAACTGATTTAAACCTCAGGTTTAGGGTAGGAGATAGGTTTGTCTTCTCACCTCTTCAGATCTTTATCAAGGGGAACAAAAGCCAACCCAGAAACCTAAACTTTAGAGTTTAGTTATTTGAAATAATAAAACAGAAAAATGGATCAACATTTGTAGGAATTGGCACTCTTGGAAAAACAAGTCTAGGAAACTGTATATTGCTTTTTTTTTTTCATTCTAAATTGCTTTTAATTGAAAGTCAAGGTGCTGAATTACAGTTGTTTATCATTATGATAAGAAAACTTTTGAAGCTGGATTTCTTTTTAGGCAAAACAGTGAATGAAAAACATAAGGAAAATTAAGAATCAACTTTATCAAATTTGCCTTTATCAAATTTGAAGCATAAGTTATATGATTAAAATTATTGTTGTATAATCAAGGTGATAAGACATTCTGAAAAACATTTAATGTGTTTAGTACTTATAACATTTACAGTAGATGTTACTTTTTTGAAATGATCTATTTTCCCTAATATTTCTATCATGTCAAGGAAGGAAAGTGTGAAGATGTTCCCAGTGTCGAAAATGTCTTCACTGCTTTTCGTTCATCCTTACAACTCACAAGACCAGACCAGCCTTCCCTGGTTCAGTTCATTCCCAGAGGGCAAGCCTGAGTCTTCACAGATGAGTAATGCACACCTCTTAATATAATGTCTCTCTCTTTTCTTTTCAGCCAAGGAAACAAGGATAAATGGCTTACACACTGAAGGCAGTTCCTAGACATGTGGGAAATTCCCTCACCAAAGAGCAATTACAAAAACAGAAACACATAGTATTTGCACTTTGTACTTTAAATGTAAATTCACTTTGTAGAAATGAGATATTTAAACAGACTGTTTTAATCTGTGAAAATGGAGAGCTGGCTTCAGAAAATGAATCACATACAATGTATGTGTCGTCTCTTGACCTTGGAAATCGGTGTGTGGTGGAGATGTTGTATTCGAATGCGTTTAGGCTGCGTTTCTCCTTCACCTTCCACGTTAGCTGTAGAGCTCCAGGCACTCTGCTTGCAATCCTGTGGCTTTTCCTGACCCTCCCTGCCGGCACTTCCAGGCGGCTATGCTTCCAGCATCGTGGAATCACGTTGGAAGCTTCTTGTCTCCATGGAAGTTTCTGATGTAGACCGGCCCTTCGGGCAGTTAACACGCGGGGGCTGGTTTGTTTCTTGGGATTTTCTGTTAGTGTGTCTTGTTGAGCTTCCCAGAGATCTTGCTCATACAATGAATCACGCAACCACTAAAGCTGTCCGTTAAGTACAGGTGGTTCCCCTAGAGGAAATGATATTTTCAAACTGTCTTTGGTGTGATACTTTGGCTCAAAGGATCTCTGCTTTTCCATTGTAAGCTTCTGTGTGATTTTGGCCCTGGGGCTTGAATTAGTCCTGGAGAGTCCTTTCTGCTGGTGGGAGGCTGCCTGGGAGGGACCCATCCTTCCTAAAAGTAAATCCGGTCATGGTGTGACCGAGCCAGCTAACAGGCTCGTCTGCCGGGTTTTTCTCCTACACGTGGACATTGTTCTCCTTGTCCTCCTACCTGGCCACCCCAGGGCTACCGGAAGGTAAAATCTTCACCTGAACAAATGACGAGTAGCTCCTTACTGAAGGCGCAGTGGATACATGGTGCCCCAGGGGCTGGTGTCAGCAGCCAGGGAGAGGCACCTGCAGGTCCCCGCCGTTCCTCTCTGCTTTTCTGAATGCATCAGGGTACAAGCACTTGCCAATGGGACATTCATCAAAGTGGCCCTGACAGAGAAGGACAGGTGTGGAATGCCCACACGGTGACCAACGGACTGGCCTGCACAGCCGCTGCCTCCCTCAGGCATGGGCCCGGCCGTCAGTCAGTGCGCCTACAGCCTTTAAGGAACCGTTTGGAGAACAGTCAGGAGCAGGTCCTCTGGGTGGGGATGCCGTCTTGGCTTAGACTTTTGGTTGGAAAAAAATCTTCATGGACCCAAATCCCCCAACACGTGTCTTGTAGAATGATGTTTGTGGGTGCTGCGGAGACATTGCATGAGGCTTCTTACTTATTTAAACCATGCAAGGTGAAAAACAAGCCTTTGGAGCCACAGAAAGCTCAAGTAATGCCAATGTTGTTTAAGAAACAGTGATGATCCTCAGCTTTTTGGATAATCTTTTATATTTCTGACCTTTGAATTTAATCATTTTTCTTAGATTAAAATAAAATATGCTATTGAAACATATTAGTCTTTTCTTTCCAATTAAATGCAGACTTTTATCATTGCCTAATTTTACAGGTGTCCACTGTAAGGGAGGGAGAGGCGAGGGCTCTGGGCAGAAAGAATCGGAATCCTGGCTCTGTCCCTGAGTGGTGTGTGACTTTAGACATGACCCTGCAGTTCCCCGCTGGGATGTGGGGATGCTGGTGGAGGCATGAGCCGCCTCCTCCCGCACACGGGAAGGGACCTGGGAGTGTTAATGTATGCCACATACATGTTTGTGTTCGCCCCGACCGCGTGGGAGGTGGTCCGTCCGCCAGTCCTAACTCCACACGGTCCAGTGCTGCTTATGTCACCCAGAGCTATGGGAAACTTCAGAAGAAACAAAAACAGGGTCTTATTTTGATTAAAGCTGGTGGCTGGGGACAGTGGCTCACGCCTGTACTCCCAGCACTTTGGAGGCTGAGGCAGGTGGATCATTTGGGGTCAGGAGTTTGAGACCAGCTTGGCCAACATGGTGAAACCCTGTCACTACTAAAAATACAAAAATTAGCCGGACATGGTGGTGGGCGCCTGCAATCGCAGCTACTTGGGAGGCTGAGGCAGGAGAATCGCTGGAACCTGGGAGGTAGAGATTGCAGTGGCCTGGGATTGTGCCACTGCACTCCAGCCTGAGCGATACTGAGCAACAGAGCAAGACTCAGTCTCAAAAAGGAAAGAAAGAAAAGCTGGTGCCCTTCTCCAAGTCACACAACTAGAAATCCGAGGTTGCCTGAATCTGCCCCCCGCACCCCCGCACACACCCCACATCCCTGCCTCCCTCAGGCCTTCGTGTTTTCCTTGGGCTGCCAGGATTCATGACTGCCTCTTGGTCCTGATAAGTCCCTGCAGCCCACCTCCCCCACACAGAATTTTCTGTCTATTCAGAAAGAGAGTGATGTTTGTGAACTCTGTCTTAGCACCGGTAATGATCAATTGTGCAGTACAGACAGTGCGGTGAAGGGCGTTAGGAGAGGACTCTGTCGGGGACAGCTGCTGGCGCAGGTGGGGCTTGAACTCGGATTTGAAGAGGCAGGAGAGGATGAAGCGTCAAAGTCGGAAAAAGCCTGAAAAAGACAGGAGGGAAAGGGAGCGGGAGGATGCAGCCAGTGCAGGTGGTTCTTACTGCAAAGTATTAAGATTGCAAATCCAAACCAGAAGTGTGTTTCTCTCATGTAGGCCGTGTGGCTGTTTCTAGTGAAAGATGCCTCCTTCCCCAAACCCTCCTCCGCCCCCCTCATGTCTGAAAAGGCTTTCCTGCATTCTTGTCAAAAATATCTTGGTTGGAGATTTATTTTAGAATTATACTGAACAATTCATAAATCATGCCCATCACTGCCACACTGGAAATTTTTTTAATTATCAAAGTGAGTGTTTTCAGCTTTTTTTGGAATCAACGTACAGAAATGACTAGCATGGTCATAAGCTGCCAGTTGGACAGTTGAACCGTGCAAACAACAGAGCTACTCAAGAAAGGCAGTGTGGGCCGGGTGTGGCACTCACGCCTTAATCCCAGCGCTGTGGGAGGCCGAGGCGGGTGGATCACCTGAGGTCAGGTGTTCCAGACCAGCCTGGCCAACATGGCGAAACTCTACTGAAAATACAAAAAATTAGCCAGGTGTGGTGGCGGGCACCTGTAATCCCAGCTAATCGGGAGGCTGAGGCATGAGAATCGCTTGAACATGGGAGGCGGAGGTTGCTGTGAGCCGAGATTGCGCCACTGCACTCCAGCCTGGGGGACAGGGCAACATTCTGTCTCCAAAAGGAAGATATGAATATCTGCAATTATACAATGCTCATTCATCTTCGTCTTCATCCCTGTGTGTTGTCTGAGGTTGGTCAGTCTGGTAGGGTAGTCTGGGCTCTGCTGAGCTGGCTGTGTGCTTCAGGATGGGCACGGAGGTCCAGAGTCTCATCCTGGGACTCGTGGGTCATGAGGGGCACGTTCTTCGACAGCTGTGGCTAAAACGCAGGAAGGTCAGCTGGACTTCACAAGCACATTCCATGCCTCAGCTGTGACCTGTGTGCTCATATCTGCTGGCTGAGGTCACATATCAGAGCGAGTCACAAGGCTGGGGCAGGGAGTGGATGCAGAACGCCTCTCACAGTAATGAAATCTTGCCAGTCAAACTCCCATCTACACAGGCTTGTCTGCGGAACCTCCTACTGACAGCGGAGAGGCCAGGGGAGGCGTGCACACTGGTGCGGGGTCAAGCAGATCATGAGGGTTACGCCAATGGAACAGGGGCCTCCCAGCTGACCAGCAGCATGACCTGCAGGCCGCAGAAGCCCAGCCTCCTCGATTTCAGCCCCTGGACCAGAAAACGGTGTCTTCGACATCTCCCCCTCAGAGTTACTGTACGTGGATTGGAGATTGTAGGTGTAGAGCCTGATGTAAAACAGGCACTCGAGAGATGCCATCAGGAACTCAGTGTGGGTGTCAGAAACCCTTCTGTATCAAGTGATTCTGCATTTCCACTTGAAAGAGAAGAAAGGACAGGGAAAATTGAATCCACAAACCTGAGCAATACACATCAGGCTGAAATAGCAGGTCCTAAGCACCAGCAGAAGGAAACCTCCAAAAGTGATAGGGGAATTTATGCTGCCTCCTCAGAAGTGTTAGGAATTGGCTTCACTTATAAGAAATAGAAAATGGAAATCAAATCCCAGTGGCCTAAGTCCACGAGTTATTTTTCTCAGTTAACAAGAAGCAAGGCAGAAATCAAACCTGTGTGGGGATCCAGCCAGCAGCACTGCCCTGTGCCCCGTCCCTCCTCTCTGCCCTCCATCCCTGGGGGGAGGTTTCGCCCCTGCACCCCAGTCCCTCCTCTCTGTCCCATCCACAGGGGAGGCTTCGCCCCTGCACCCAGTCCCTCCTCTCCATCAATCCACAGGGGAGGCTTCACCCCTGCACCCAGTCCCTCCTCTCCGTCCCATCCACAGGGGAGGCTTCGCCCCTGCACCCAGTCCCTCCTCTCCATCAATCCACTGGGGAGGCTTCGCCCCTGCACCTCATCCCTCCTCTCTGTCCCATTCACAGGCGAGGCTTCGCCCCTGCACCCAGTCCCTCCTCTCCATCAATCCACAGGGGAGGCTTCGCCCATGCACCCAGTCCCTCCTCTCCATCAATCCGCAGGGGAGGCTTCACCCCTGCATCCAGTCCCTCCTCTCCATCAATCCACAGGCGAGGCTTCGCCCCTGCACCCAGTCCCTCCTCTCCATCAATCCACAGGGGAGGCTTCGCCCCTGCACCCAGTCCCTCCTCTCCATCCATCCACAGGGGAGGCTTCGCCCCTGCACCCAGTCCCTCCTCTCCATCCATCCACAGGGGAGGCTTCGCCCCTGCACCCAGTCCCTCCTCTCCATCCCATCCACAGGGGAGACTTCGCCCCTGCACCCAGTCCCTCCTCTCCATCAATCCGCAGGGGAGGCTTCACCCCTGCACCCAGTCCCTCCTCTCCATCAATCCACAGGGGAAGCTTCACCCATGCATCTCATCCCTCCTCTCCGTCCCATCCACAGGGGAGGCTTCACCCCTGCATCTCATCCCTCCTCTCTGTCCCATCCACAGGTGAGGCTTCGCCCCTGCACCCAGTCCCTCCTCTCCATCAATCTGCAGGGGAGGCTTCGCCCCTGCACCCAGTCCCTCCTCTCCATCAATCCACAGGGGAGGCTTCACCCCTGCACCTCACCCCTCCTCTCTGTCCCATCCGCAGGGGAGGCTTCGCCCCTGCACCCTGGTCCCTCCGCTTCTGTGGAGGGAGGCTTTATCCTCACGCTGCCCAGAGGGCTCCTGTGTCTTTATGCATCTGACCAGACAGAACCCAGCGTGGAGAGCAGGGGCAGGAAGCAGATCTGGAGGGTGGAGAGTGGGGGCAGGAAGCAGAACGTGGCAAGTTTCATGATTGTAGTTTCCTTCCGCCCCTGCTCCCCACCCCCAGCCCATCTAGTGAAAGTCTGATGAATTTCACTGGCCACCAATGTCTCTTCTTGGCATCTCTGGCTTCAGAGTTTTAACTGGACATTTGCTGCCCAGGACAAAATGGGAGTTCTGTAGGCAAGGACGGAGAATGAGTATCTTATTGATGTTTAACTTTAGAAAAAAATATTTTGCTTCCTCATGTTAAAGTTGAAATCATGCTCAGTACAAAGACTTCTTATAGTCACCACCAGCCTGCTCTTACATTGCCTTTTCAGTCTCCTGGGGCTACTGTGGGGGGAGGAAAGGCGTCTTTTTATTGCTTCTAGAGCTCTTGAAAGTGTGACCTGAGGTAAGGCTCTAAATGGTTTAGTTCAAATTCACATATTCATGATTATCTGAGTACTGTAATAGACATAAGTTTTGTTATTTAAAATATGTCAACTCACTTGCGTTTTCATCTAAGAAATGGTCTAATTTGTTAAGTAATTTTATTAACTGAGCCCTGTTATAACAAAAGAAATATATTTCTAAAAATAAAATAAAATACATTTTTTTTTTCCTTTTGAGACGGGGTCTTGCATATTGCCCAGGCTGGAGTACAGTGGCGTGATCTCGGCTCACTGCAACCTCCACCTCCCAGATTCAAATGATTCTCCTCCTTCAGCCTTTTAAATGTGTTTTAAGACGGGGTGAGGAGGTTGACTTGGTAGTGAGATTGTTTTTTTAATGTGAGAAGGAAATAGTACTCAGTTCTGGCTTCTCTGAGTAGACAGGTGTGACCTGGAGCATGCATGCACTGAAGACTGGCGCCCCCGATCTTGCATCTAAGCGGTTTCTTCAGGCACCTTCCAGATGTTCTGACCCCGGGCTACGCACACTGAGCCCTTCATTAAATGCTTTCTCCAGTCTGGGAGAGAGGAAAAATGGAAAAGCAGAACGTGTGGACTCTGATATTCCAACACATAAGGAATGGCCGTCCCACTACTCTTGCCGTAGTTTAATTTGAAATGAACTAGAACCACTGCGCCTCTGGGGACGAAACGCTTCCTGAGCATGCACACATTTTACCAGAGCCTACGACTCAGACATTTACTATTCCCCACGGCACCTCCAAATCACATGAAAAAGCCACTCAAAAACTACCGATTGGATGGATGGATGAAAATAACCTCCCAATAGTCTACAAAGATGTTTAACAATAAACAGGTGTTGTTAGAGAGTACGTCACTTCGTCTCCTCCCTCCCTCCCTAGACTTAGTGACAGTTAGGTTTGACTTTTCCAAATATATTATTTACCTAGGAAATGTGTCTATTAAATAGCATCTTGGGAAATAGGTCTTGCCACTAATTACCATTATCAAGACATGTTCCAGGCAAGATAATAATAACAACAGAAGATCATGGAAACCTGAGTGAGGAAACTTTGCTAAGTCACGGAGCTGATGACCTGCAGGGAGAAGCATCGGATGGCTTATTGCCCTGGATGGGTTGTTTTCACACCGTGGCAGATTCCCTACACCGACCTCAGAATTGGCTGTCCACGTTTGTCAGCCACTTGGACAATTCCTTCCTCAGAATTGGCTGTCCACGTTTGTCAGCCACTTGGACAATGCCTTCACCCAGAGTCTGAGCAATAGCACGTTTCTTTGATACCCAAGCCAACCCTTCCTAGACCTGGTTTTCGTTTGTTTGCTGTAGTCTTAGTTGATTGCAACATGTTGGCGGAGCTGAGCTGTAATGCACTATTGCTCCGTAGGGACTGCTGAGAATTTCTTTGGTTGAAGGTTTGATACGAATAAACACATCACTGTTTTACCAGCTCTTTCTTCTTTTGAGAATATTCATGCCAATATTTGAAAGGATATTCTTCTAGATACCATAGGTTATATTTTTGACAAACATTAAACGAAATCATGATAGCCACTACCTCAAAAGCATTGGATTCAACAAAGAAGTGTCTACAGCTCACAGTTGATGTCAAATAAAGATCTTCTTCATAATTAAATTAATACGCTTCCTTGTTAATATACTTATTCCCTTTGTCTTTAGTTATATCTGTTAATAAACGCACTTTTCTTCTGAGATTTCTATGTTTCATTTTCTGATGGTGACATGGAAACGTCATTGACAAATTTGCATTGAGCATACTATTTTTCATGTTCTTTGGACTTTTGTACCTAAAAAAAGTAGCTGTTATCTGTTTTTGTTAAATACAAAACACCCACAAGTTTTACAAAGCTTGCTTTTTTGCAGAGTAAGGCATAAAGGCTGTGTCCTGTCTTGTTGATGAAATGCACATTGACAATTAGAAGGAAGATCATTCATTTACGTACAGCTTGGCTAGGAAGACCTTCCAGAAATCCCAGCTTGTTACCTTTAGGGTGCTGAAAAGCCCTGTGGATTAATATCACCTGGCAGTGAGCCCAAAGTGTTCTTTTTTGATTATAAATCAGATACATTTCCAATCAAAGTGGGTTCCTTTGTGGAATGTTTCTCTTAGACATCAGACACACATGTGCTCCCAGCGAGGTGCACCCGGCCACAACATGTCTCTGGTCATTCTTGTAGTTCCTCCCAAGGTCTGGCTGCTGGCGTTCCTGTGTGTGAGCAAGAACACAGGAGACACTCCTGGCCTTTCTTCCCCTTTGCAGCCATTCCATCTTCTTCTCCGAGACATTTTCTCTATTTCCAGCACAGTGACCTACACACCCAGGGGTCCCGGCCAGGTGCGCTGAGAGCTAATGAATGAATACAGGAAGAAAGAACGCCATTGTAAAAAGAAGGTGGGAGAAGTTGTGCAGGTTTAAGTTGATGTGAGAGGGGGTGTTGAACCTCATGGCATGCGCTACTAGTCTGTGATATAGGTTTTCTGAACTGCAGTCTCGTGCCTGGCAAGTGAGACCATGAATGCCTGTCTCAGGACTGCAGGAGCCGGCTGAAGTGGACGGCACAGTGTAGCTCCTGCTTCTCAGTGCCTCTTCCCTCCCCTACCAGCCTCCCTGTGGGGAAGCCCCACACGGTCGGGCCCTGCCTCGGTCTCCCCAGATGCCAGCATCCATGCCTTCCTGGACATATGCTCATGTCCCTGGTGATTTCAGCATCTGGCTCACAGCTTCCCTCTCCACCCAATGCCTGTGTCATTCTTGGTTATTTCTGCAGTTTTTCATCTTATTTATGTGAACAGTTTTACACTCAGCTTTAGTCCCCCTCTCCCAAAGGCACTCCAAGACCTGGCGTCCCCGCAGATGGCTCACCTCCAAGGACACTGATCTGTGCATCTCACCCCAAGTTCCTGCTCCTTCCAAATCGGCCACCCTAAGAGATGACCCTTCAGTTTCATGAGCATGTAGACCATGGGCAGTGACCCCCTTCTGTGTGTCCGCCACGCCCCCAGGACTTCCTCCCCCTCTGCTGGCACCCGCAGCTTCTCAGGAGTCCTCACGGATCATGGCAGTCCTACGAGCCCTGGGAAGCAAATCCAACACTGCACGAATCCCCATAGCCTTTCACGCTGTTTCTGCGCCTCTCCAGGTGAGCACTGGTGGAGAAATGTTACAAAATCACATCCATTCATGTCAGCTGTCATTTGTAATCTCCACTTCAGGGGCACAGTGGGGACCATCTGATGGTGCCTGGCCACTCTGCCACCTGGACACTCTGGAGAAAACTCCTGTCTTTTTCTCCAAGATGATTTCACCCCTGGCCCTGGGTCCAGGCCTCTCCGACCCTACCTCCCCACCCCCCCCCCACCTCTGGGGCTCCTCAGTCCTTCAGAAGGGATCACCCTCATTCTCCGGACCCCACAAATCTCCCAGGAGCTCTGTCCTCCCCTTCTCCCTCCAGCATCTATGGAGAGGGTGAGGCCTCTCCTCTTCCTTTTGCAGCTGGGCTCAGACTCTGCCCCTTTCCCACACCTGGCATTGTTGGCTTGAAGGTCCCGCCCTCCTGCCACCCTGGTCCCCTCCTCACCTCTTCATTTCTGTTGTCTGTCCAATGGCTCCATGCATCCCTGTTGAAACAAAAGCCTTTCCTGTTGAAAGAGAAAGGCTTTTCTCATCCCTGTTGAAAAAGCCTATCCTCCTCTTTTTCAAACCATAAAACTGAAACCCTCTGAGTCTTGCCCTGAGGAAGCTCTCAAATGCCTGGCGGTCTCCGGCTCAGACGCAGGAGATGTAAAGTTGGTCTGCAGGGCTTGGGTTGGGGCATGAGGAAGGCCCGGCTCAGGCTGAGAAGGTCCTGCAGGCCCCAGAGCCAGACCTGGAGCCAGAACCGGCTCCCAAGGGCCGTCGTCACCAGGAGGCGGCAGGCATTGTTCCTGGGCCTTCCAGCAACGCTCTCTGGAGCTGGTGGAGTTCTGCCTCCCTGGGCTCTACATGAGACACAGAAAGGAACCCCAAGAAACTCCCTCTTCTTGGGCACCTGTGTCTTTATTTATGGTGGGTGAGGAAGCTCCCATCACACCTGACTGGGGTCTGTGAGTTTATTTCTACCACCTGCGTGCACGATCCAGCTGGGTCAGCTCCAGGCCTGAGCAAGAGCCCCTCTTACAGTCTGTGCACATATCTCATGGCTTTCAATTCCAAAGCCACGGATCTTCCGCCACGCAGCTCCTAAGTGTTCCAAGAACTAAAGAATCAGAGGTCAGAGGTGAGGCAATCTCAGCTGAAAGCATAAGGCTCTTCAAACACTGGTTGCAATTTATGGTGTACTAAAATAAAATAGAATTTGCAGGGGCATACAAAAGAGGAGAAAGGAAAATCCGGTCCCGCAGGCAGTTCGGGTGGGTCCTCAGCTAAGTCCTTTCAAACAAAAGGACAGCCTGCAGCCCAGGCGAGGGAACCTGCGCGGTGTGGGAGTTGCCTAAGACACGCCCACAGCTGCACAGGTAAGAAGGGTGCACAGGCGGCCTGCCCGGACTTGCCTACGGTGGAGGATTCTGTCCCGACACCTGTGCAGTAAGGGGAAGGAAGCAACACGGAGAAGCCCAAGCGGAGCGCCTGCATGCGCCTTAGGAGGAGGGGGTGGAACTACCACAAATTTGCACCTAATGCAAATGAGATGCCCGGTCCTCATCGGTTTCCTGTACAGACCTTGGCATTCAGCTGTAAAAATGCTAACCCACTTCTGGGTCCTCTTTCCACGGCAGAGAACTTTCTTCTTTCACTTGTTAAACTTTGGTTCCAACCTCACCCTCTGTGTCCACCTGCTTAATTCTTTCGATCATGAGACAAAGAACTCAGAGTGACATCTCATGAGGAGACTGCTAGACTGTGGTGCGTCGGTGAGACTGTAACATTGTCAGTCAGCTCTAATAATTTTTGTCGCAAAGAGACTTGAATCATCTTCAGTAAAATCATCTCTCCTTTGAGACAGCTGTGGCTGTCTTTATCTGACTTCATGGGTCCCGCACGCACAGCCATCCCTCCAATATGGTAAATACTGAATGCAAGGCCCATTCATCGCTTGCTCTTTCCATGCCCTGCATGAGCAAGGGGCTGGTAGGGCTGGGCCTGAGGACTAGCAGGGCATGGGCCTGAGAGCTGGCAGGGAGGGGCCTGAGGACTAGCAGGGCGGGGCCTGAGGGCTGGCAGGGCGGGGCCTGAGGATTGGCAGGGCGGGGCCTGAGGGCTGGCAGGGCGGGGCCTGCCACCCAGTCACCCTGCAGTGGGATCCTTAGCAGAGGATGTGCAACCAAATATACCCAAGTATCCTTCCTCCAGAGCTTCCTGGTGCCTCATAGACGCATGCAGTATTGCCCATGTGTACAGTCTTACCCATCTATCAATCAAATCAGGATCAATGCAGTGTTCTCATTGCCACTCTAAACATCAGGATATTGATGTGCGATTCTGCGAGCTCACACGGCTAAAGGCAGAACGTGAACTCTGTAAACCAAAATAAAATGCTAACCGACCCCCACTCCCAACACCGTCTGAATAAACCACTTCTTGGCCAACAAGATCCCAAAGAAACCTGACAAGCTAGTTCAGGCTTTGATGGGACGCAGGGGTCAGACACACCTCACTTCTCCAGAAACTCCTTTTGGAGTTTAGTTTACACAACTGACCAGCACTGACATTAAATAAAGACCTAAGACTGACGAGGCAGACTCACTGTAGCAATAAGACACCAACTTTCAGCCTAATCCAGTATAGCATGCCATGACAGAAAAAGAGCGAAACAAAAATACTCACTCCCAAAATATGTTTTTCTGCCATATTTTGAAGTGGCTCTACAAAGTTGTCTTCTGTGGGGAAAAAATTGCATCCGTAAATCTCTCTCTCTTTTTTTTTTTTTTTTTTTGAGAGTGACTTGCTGTCACCCAGGCTGGAGTGCAGCAGCGCAATTTTGGCATACCGCAGCCTCCACCTCCCACGTAACAATTCTCCTGCCTCAGCTCCCGAGTAGCATGGATTACAGGCACCTGCCACCACCCCTGGCTAATTTTTTATATTTTTAGTAGAGACAGGGTTTCGCCATTTTGGCCAGGCTGGTCTCGAACTCCTGACCCAGGTGATCCACCCACCTCGGCCTCCCAAAGTGCTGGGATGACAGGTGTGGGCCTCCATGCCCGGCCAGTAAAAATCTCTATTAACATGACTATATCTTTCCCCTTCTAGACCTGCCCAGTCCTGAAGAGATTAACTGAGAGTTTCCACAAAACAAACACAAACACGAAGTGGGGAAAGAACACCCCATTCAAAAAGTGATACTGGGATAATGAAAGATTTTAAGACCTAAACCCATAAAATAATCTAGAGAATAACACTGGAAAAACTTTTTTAGACGTTGGCTTAGGTGAAGACTTCATGACCAAGAACCCAAAAGCAAATGCAACAAAAACAGAGATAAGTAGACGAGACTTAATTAAACCAAAAAGCTTCTGCACGGCCAAAGAAATAATCAGCAGAGTTAACAAAAAACCCACAGGGTGGAAGAAAATCTTCACAATCTGTACGTCTGACAAAGGACTAATATTCAGAGTCTACAAGGAACTCAAACAGATCAGAAAGAAAAAAAATAAATCCCATCAAAGTGAGCTAAGAACATGGATAGACAATTCTCAAAAGAAGATACACAAACGGCCAACAAGCATACGGAAGAATGCTCGACATCACTTATTATCAGGAAAAGGCAAATCAAAACCACAGTGCGATACCATCTCACTCCTGCGACAATGACCATAATATACAAATAAAAAAATAATAGATGTTGGCCTGGATGCAGTGAAAAGGAAACACTTTTACACTGTCGGTGGGAATGTAAACTAGTACAACCATGATGGAAAACAGTGTGGAGATTCCTTAAAGAACTAAAAGTAGAACTACCATTTGATACAGCAATCCCACTACTGGGCATCTACCCAGAGGAAAAGAAGTCATTACACGAAAAAGATACTTGCACACGCATGTTTATAGCAGCACAATTTGCAATTCCAAAAATATGGAATCATCCCAAATGCCCATCAATCAATAAGTGCATACAGAAAATACGGCACATATGTATATACTGTGGAATACTACTCAGCCGTAAAAAATAAAATAATGGCATTCGCAGCGACCTGGATGGAGTTGGAGACCATGATTCTAAGTGAAGTAACTCAGGAATGGAAAAGTAACATCGTATGTTCTCACTCATAAGTGGGGGCTAAGCTAGAGAACACAAAAGCATAAGAATGATACATGGGACTTTGGGGACTGGGAGAAAGGATGGGAGGTGGGTGAGGGATAAAAGACTCTACAGAGTGTAAACTACTTGGGAGACGTGAGCACCACTGGAGAACTTGTTCACGTAACTTATCGAAATGAGCAATAAATTAAGAAAGAGGTTAACTGAGAGTGTATCATCTTTTAAAGGCCTGAATAGGAATCTTTTGGGTTTTTTTTTTTTTTTTTTTTGAGCCAGAGTCTCACTCAGTGTGCTGCCCAGGCTGGAGCGCAGTGATGTGATCTTGGCTCGCTGCAACCTTTGCCTCTTGGATTCAGGGGATTCTTGTGCCTCAACCTCCCAAGTAGCTGGGCTTACAGGCATGTGCCATCATGCCTGGCTAATTTTTGTATTTTTGGTAGAGATGGGGTGTCACTGTGTTGGCCAGGCTCATCTCAAACTCCTGATCTCAAGTGTTCCCTCACCTTGACCTCCCAAAATGCTGTGATTACAGGTGGGAACCCCTATGCCCAGCCAGAAACATCTGTCATCTTTGTCTCTAAGGGCATGACCTATGAGACTTCATCTACATAATAAGAACCTTGGTCTCCACAACCCCTTATCTGAACCCGGACACTCCTTCCTATGGATTCCAGATTGTTAGGTAATAACTCAAGTCTTTCAACCAATCAGAATTGCCAATCAGAAAAGCTTTGAAATCTTTGAATCCACCTATGGTGTAGAAGGCCCCCACCCTCGCTCCGAGTTGTCCTGCCTTTACATGTATTGATGATGTTTTGTGTTTCCCTAAAATATATAAAACCAAGCTGCCAACCTGTAACCCCCCCACTTTGGGCGCGTGTTCTCAGGACCTCTTGAGACTTCACCTCAGGCCAGGACCCCTTCTTATTTGGCTCAGAATAAACCTCTTTAAATATTGAACAGAGTTTGTCCTTTTTTTCATGGATAATTCAAATCTAGTCTGATCAAGAAAAAACAGTCCCTGCTGTGCTAGGATCCTTGCTGGCTGGAAAGGGGAACATTAAGTCTATTAAGAAAGAGCCCTGTCTCCCCCTGACACTCCAGCGGTGCCGCCCAGCAGGGCTTCAGTCCCTCAGCCCCGCCGAGCTGTTGCAGGTCGGCTCAGTTTCCATGGTCACCTGAGTTGCAAGGCCACTGGGGAGACACAGCTTTCATGGTGCTTCCTGGAAGTCCACAGTGGCTTATCGAACCCACAGGAGACGGGGCTTGACAGTCACTGGGAGGATGGACTCTGGAGCAGAGTGCCACCCCCCAGGGTGGTCATGGGATCCATAAGTTCCCAAAGAAGAAAGAAATCAAGAAACAAAAGGAGGGAGGAAGGGGCTACAATGGAGATGAAAAGAGGAAGGGGAAGGGGCCACAAACAGGGGAAGAGATGGTGGAAGGTGAGGATTAAGGTCTGAATTTCATCTTGCCCAAATTCCTGTTTGGGGTCTGGGGAGTCCTGCCCTACACACCATCCATTCTCATTGGATGGGTTTTATTTAGCCCTATATATTATGACTTATTTTCCAACGTGACTCTGGTATAACATTGTGAGACAAGAAAGAAAATAAAAATATTTTATCCCAAAACATGTTTCTTTGCCATACTTTGAAAAGGCCCTGCAAAGCTGTTCTTTGTGGGGGAAACGTGCGTCTGTAAAGAGTCTCTATTAACATAGCTGGATCTTTTTTCTTCCAGACCTTCCCAATCCTAAAGAGATCAACTGAGATCTGAATAGGAGACATTTGTCATCTATTGTCTCTGAGGGCAGCCACTACAAGATTCAAAAGAACCTGGGTCTGCACCATCTTTTATCTTAACCTGAACATTTCCTTTCTGTTGAACCCAGGTCTTTAGACAAACTCAACCAATCATCAACCGGAAAATGTTTACATTCACCTGTAGCCTGGAAGCCCCGCTTTGAGTTATCTCACCTTTCTGGACCAAACCAATGTATTTCTTAAATGAATTTGATTGATTCCTAAAATGTATGAAAGCAAGCTTCGCCTACCACCTTGGATACATGTTCTCAGACCTCCTGAGGGCTGTGTCACTGGCCGTGGTCGCTCATATTTGGCTCAGAATACATCCCTTCCAACATTTTACAGAGTTCGACTCTTTTCGCCGGCCAAGCGACGAGCCTCCCCCTTTCTCCCTTGCACGTGGGCTTGCTGGCGACGCTCCCACCAGGACAGTCCCTGCTGTGCCACTGCTGCCCTTTGCCTTGACGCACAGCCCAAGCCCATGTTGTTTGGTAATGCTTCCAGCACCTCCAGAACGAGAGCTTCTCCTTCCCTTGGCGTCTAGTGAAGACGGCGTCCACGGCTGCTGAGCTGCATGGAGTGACGCCGCCTGTTCCTGCTCACCTGCGGAGGAACGTCCAGGGTCATCTCGTCACGGGTTCACAGCAGGGTGTTCTCTTCCTGCCCTCCAGACACAGGGCGCAGATGTTGCTTCGCTCATTCTTGCTGTGGCAAGAACCTCCCCTGCACATAACCCCACTGTGGCTCAGTAACGTCTAACTCAGCAGTCGGTGAATGCAAGCCGAAGGCACGTGTGCGTCAGACCAGAATGCCAGGTTTCTGTGGGCTGCATCCAAGGCTAACCAGCATTATGGGATCACAGAAGAAAACGCTGAAAAGACAATGACTTCCGCATTTCCCTGCCCTGGAATTCTTCAAAACAAGCAAATGCAGAGTGAGTGTTCACCGACAGCTGTGGTTGTTTTCCACGTAACTGTGCTCTTGGTCAGCATCAACCCTGCCTGTGAAACACGAAGCATACGGCCTGAATCATCGTGTGAATGCGAATGTGTCTTTTCCCGAGGTCTATTTTTTGTGTGTAGCTGCTCTTCCAAAATCTTCACGTCCTGCCTAAGACTCAGAGATGAGATGGTTGCTGTGGCCTCCCTTCTGCCTTGGCATTTTACGGAAGCACTGGCACGGGAGGCAGCTGCCAGCACAGCGGGTGCGGGGAGGCCGCGGAGGCTGCGGGCGGAGCACGTTCTGCACGGAGCTTAGCGTCCCTGCGGCTCGGCTGCTGCACACTCCACAGGCCCGGGATGTAGAATTCTCAGCAGACGGCAAGAGTGAATGCTACCATTGGCTTTCCTCCAAAGAGACGAAAGGAATCAGCGGTGGGAAGGGTCTGTTAGGTAATTTAATCCATTCTTTTGTCGTTCTGGCATCTGTCCATAAAGAATGTTCTGGATCTCTCACACACTGTATCCAGGGTTAGAATCAGTGTGGGTAAGTGTCACATGTCGTTACGTGGAGTTAAATTATTTACTCATCAGAAAAAGCATGTTCAAAATGAAAGGGACAGACGGGAGCCATTGAAGAGCATTCGAAGGTCTCCACGTGTGGAGATCAATGCCTGTTATCAATGAACTGTGAGGGGCACCTCTTACGCTCGACTGACCCAGCGGCTGTGGCTGGCGAGGTGGGGGGCTCCATGTTCTGCCCCCCAAGGCTATAAGGAGAGAGACATTCTGGAACCCACAGTTCTTCAAGGGTGCCGAAGCCACGGTTCTCCTCACCCATCCTGTCTTCCCTTCACTGACATTTCCAAACATCAAGTGTGGGACAAAATCTGTGTCTTCCCTAAATTTCTGATCCCATGTATGCTCTGCTGCGTGGGATCATCTGTATTTCTGTGTTGTTATTGCACATTTCAGACAGGAGAATTTCTGTGGACAGAATCCTGAGCAATGGGCCCTCGTGGCTGGTGCCGCCCCTGGTAGTGGCTCCTGCCCCACAGCCCTGGGTGCTCTCAGATGACAGGGAGGTCGCCCTCATGGTACTGGGTTCCCAGGAGCAGCCCCAGCTGCCCATGCTGAGTGCGGGACCTCTCTGCTTCTCTGCACCGCATGGCCTGTGTGCAGGAGACAGGAGTTCCAGCTCCAGGTGAAACCAGGAAGGGCAGGTGGGGACAGATGGGCGCCCAGCCCTCCACACAGAGCGGGTGGTTTGAGGCACGAATGAAAAATCCCTCAGAACGATCCTGTCGCCCTGCGCTCGGCCCTCCTGCTGTCGCATTCCCAGCACAGTCACGGGCCGTGCTGCCGGGTCACTCCTCAAACCAACCCCTCCACCCATGTCCTGGCCTCAGGGTCTGCTAGAGGAAATGCTGCCGAAGTCCCCTGCATTTTATGCATTTATTCACTCCACACATCGACGTGAAGCATCTTCTGAACACCAGGCACTGAGCTGGGCACTCATTGCTCGGGGTTAAAGATGAACAAGACAGCTGCAAGCTTTTTCTCGTGGAAGCAATCGAATAAGGCATATGAGCAGGAAACGTTCGCGTGTGCATCCCACCTGGAAGGCAGGGAGAGAAGGGGCTTGTTGCATAAGAACCACGGTGTCTGCACGGAGCCCGGGCTGGGGCTTGGGAGTCAGTGTTCAAACGCTCCAGGCAACGGCCAGCCCCAGGACCAATGTCCTGTTCAGTCTCAGGAGCTTGTACCAGGCTGAGTCGCCGCAGTCATTTCTTTAGATGAGATTTTAATCTACTTTTTACTCATTGTATTGGTCAGTAGTCTCTGGAGAAACAGCTAATAGGATGTGTATAAACACACAGATATACATTATATACTCGCATACGTACATACATTATATACACACGTACATACATTCATTATATCCACACATACATATATACGTTATATACACACATACCTATATATGTTATATACACACATACCTATATAGATTATATAGACACATACATACATACATTATATACACATACATATATACATCATATATGCACATACATATATACGTTATATACACACATGCACTATAGATTATATACACACATATACATTATATACACACATACATACATACATGCATTAAATACACAGTCATACACACACACACACACACACGTTATTTATTACACACACACATCCATGGAGAGGGGAGAGACAGAGAGAGACTTTGCTTTAAAGAGTCGGCTCACGTGGCTGAGGCTGGTGGGTCCACACTCTGCAGAGCGGACGTGGGGCTGGAGACCCAGGAAGCGTGGGTGTTGCTCAAATCTGAAGGTTGTCTGGAGGCAGGTCCCTTCTTCCCCAGGGGCCCTCAGGCTTCTCTCCATGCCTTCACCTGACTGGACAAGGCCCACCACCTAGTGTAGGGAGGTCTGTTTTCTCAAAGTCAACTGATGAGTGCCAATCTCATTAAAAAGTACCTTCACATCAATGTAGAGACTGGAGTTGCTGGGTACCACAGCCCCATCAAGAGGGCACAGAACTGACCACCACACTCACCTTTTAACTCCTCAGACAGCGAACACGGCCTCTGTAAAAGCCCCTAAGGAAACAGAGGTTGGCTTTGCCAAAAACCACCCTAATTTCTAGATTTAATGCACTTAGCTTCTCATGGCTAAAGACACCCACCCCAGTGCCACCTCTCCAGGATGGTGACACATTGCAAGGTTCCAGCCTGGAAAAGCAGTGACACTGTGCAGATCCAGTGCCCCATCTTGTGGGCAACAAGCCCGAGGCTCCGAAATGGCACAGGGCTGGTCCCGGCTGCACTGCTCATGCCCTGGCCCCTTAGGAGACTCAGGCCCAGGGTCTGGCGGGGATGACCGTTTCTGGTGGGGATGACCGTTTCTGGATATTTTGCACTTCGCCATTATTTTGGACTTTTAAGAAGAAGTTCTTTCTCTTAGGAGGCTGCCAGCATGGAATACTTGGGAGGATGCCCTCAGTGAGTTTGTGGGCCTGTCCAAACTCCAGCCATCTGTACTTCTCAGACCCTAAATGTCACTTTTGTCACCCACAGAGTGGTACCTCCAGTGGGATGGCCCGGTGGCACTCCCCATCTTGAGATTGGGAGTCGGTGTCTCTCACTGGTGCTTGGTGTATTCATGGCTTGGCGATGTGACTCGCCTTCTGCTCCATGCCTCACCTGGCTCTGCTGAGCTTGCCATCCACACAGAGGAGTCCCCACAAGGCAGAGGATGCAGGCACAAAGCAGGAGGGACGAGCTCTCCCTGGGAAGCCCCTTTGCCTCCCTCTCCTTGAGCTTCTTTTCCTCCAAGTACCTGTTCAAGGCTGTTACAAAGCCATGTCTTTTAAAGCATAAGCACTCCTTACATTTTGCACGATTCCACGCTCCCTCAGCGTGGTGTGATACCAGCATGTTAGGAATCATGCCCTGTGGATTTCCCTCCAGCTGAGCACAGGACCTTATGAAAAAGAAAGACTTAAAGACCCCGAATTGCAGCCCTGCCTATGAGTGCTAATGAGCTCCCTGGGATGTTCAGTGAGGGAAACACAGGCCCGTCAGTCATGCTCCGACGACTGCTTCACGTGGCACCATGTGTTCCAAAACTCAGTGTGCAAGGCCAGTGGGCGGCCACCGCGTCCAGCGCAGGACAGACACTCAGCTCTCACGTGGGCAGTGACACCGCAGTTCCTCGCAAAGGGAGAAATTGACTCAGATTTCTCAGGGTCTTTCCAATGTTGAGTCTGCTGTAGTTGCAAAAGGCTTTTAAAGCATCAAATGCTGCCCAGAATTTATGGCCAGGGTGGGGTCTCAGGTGAATTGAAATAAACCTTCATAAACACCAGCGACTCAATCCAACTGCAGTTCAGAATCTGATTTCATGAAAAGAAAGTGAGCTCACTATTTCCAGAAATCCTTTCCCAGGCCCCTGCCCAGGGTGAACCTGGCTCCTGGGCCTTACTCCTAGGATGAGAATTTTTATTGTCATTTAGAAAGAAATCGGAGTTGGGAAGGTCACATTTTCACACTGCACTAGATCCTGCGTTCTTTCTCGGAGCGTGGCTGGACATGGACGATATTCAGTGAATACTGTGGGTGGTCTTCACATCCCCCTGTCCCCAGCGCAATGTCCTCGCTGCTGCTGCACTGCCTAGTGGGGTTTGCACTCCAAGCTCCTGTGAGGCGAGGGGCTTCTGATGCTGCTTGTGTCTGGGGATGTAAGCTGGGGAGCACCTGTACCCAGGTGGAGTCCTGGGAGGATAGCGGCAGCTGGCCCAGCAACAGGGCCTGGCCAGGCAGGGCTCAGGAAAATGGCCAGAGGGAAGTTGGGCTGTGTCCAGGGCTGCAGAGAGCAGAGCAGCAGAGAGACACCTGTGGGTTACAGGAGCTGTGGTCCTCCCCCTGAGGTGCTCCCCTTCTTAGGGGCCTCCCTCCTCCCCTGCTGTGCTCCCCTCCCCAGGGTCCTCCCTCCTCCCCTGGTGTGCTCTGCTCCCCAGGGTCCTCCCTCCTCCTCTGCTGTGCTCCCCTCCCCAGGGTCCTCCCTCCTCCCCTGCTGTGCTCCCCTTCCCAGGGTCCTCCCTCCTCCCTGCTGTGCTCTCCTCCCCAGTCAGGGAACATCACTCCTGGCCCCTGGCACCTGCACAGGCAAAAGCTCTTCGGTTGCTTTTCACCTCTGGCCTCTGCAGCTTGCTCTTCTTTCTGGTCCTAAGTCAGTTTTGCCACTTCTTGATTCATCATTTTAACTCCATCGGTTCAGGACTTAACCTAGTGCCTCTGAACAGGTAAATTAAAAATAAAATGTGTTGACTGAATGAATTTAATGATTCCACCCGACTTCCAACCACCAGCTTCCATGGACAGCTCTGACTCAGGGCTGGGCAGCAGCCACCGGGACACCTTTGGGACTCCCAGGTCCCTGAGATGAACTTCTCTGCTGTCTCTAATCCTGAGGGAATGCGCCACCGGGCAGGTGGCCGGGGGATGGGGAGAGCCATGTGTGCAGTTGACAAAAATAACTACTGACTTTGCAACTGCAGAATGCATGGGTATACTTCTTCCTCTTTCAAATACTCTTGTCAAGTTCAATCCTGAAGCAGGCTGGCTAAGGGCTTCTGCTTGCATTTTTCAGTGTGCACTCTCAGGGCTTGCAGGCTGGATTTATTTGTCCAAGGTCACAGAGTTCATAATTGAGTCTCTGGGACTCAAATTCACATCTTCTTTCTTGAAATCCTCTGCCTCTGGGTGTCCAACTTGAAACAGACACTGCAGCGTCGGACGCTGGGTTCCAGCATAGATTCAACCAACCTTCTAGATACCTTCTAGAAGGTATCTAGATACCTTCCAGCTTTGTTTTAAGACATTGCGATAGTTTGGGTGAGAAGAAAATGGAGATGAGTTTGAGCCACTCGGTGCGATCTCCTTGGGCCCAGAATGGTGAAGCGTGGCCTGGGAGGGCGCAGAGCCAGGAACCGCCAGGAATCCCATTCTCCTGTGTCTGTAGGGAATGATGGCCCTTCCAGAGGTTCTTCAGTTGTGTCTGAAAGGAAAGACACTGTTTTCCTGGAAACGAGAGCTTGGGTTCCACAAAGGAAGGCCAGTGAAATGCTGGGAAGGCGTGAGGGGAGCTTTGCTCACTCTCTTTCCCGGCCAGACACTTCTCTATTTTCTTCCCAAATTCGAGGAGGAGAAGCAAATCCTTAGGTACTGCTAGAGCCTGAAAGCCTCCCTTCTCAGCGGGCCTTGGCCTAGAACTCCTTAGGCATGAGTGCATTCAAGGTAGAAAACGAAGGAAGCAACGATGTTTATAAAGGTGCTTTTCCTCTTCTTATCTTTTCAGCAAAACTTGATTTTAGCTTCAAATAAAGAATGTAGTGAGTGCATTTCTGTAGTCTCCATGGACCTTGCCATTTCCCTCTGGTGCAAACTCTAGCGAGTGGCCTGGGCTTTTGTGAAAAGGTGAAATGGCCCAGAAGCTGCGATGGTTCCTAGAAGGTTGGTAGAAGGTATCTAGATATCTAGAAGGCTGCAGTGTCTGTTTTAAGTTGGACACCCAGAGGCAGAGGATTTCAAGAAAGAATATGTGATTTTGGGTCCCAGGGACCCCAATTATGAACTCTGTGACCTTGGACAAATAAATCCAGCCTGCAAGCCCTGAGAGTGCACACTGAAAAATGCAAGCAGAAATCCTTACCCTCTTCTTCCCCTCAATCTCCTCCTCCTTACCTAATGCCATGGGGGGGAAAAAAAGGAATTTAGTGATTTAATCCTCAACTCTTCGTAGAGAATGGTATTTGCTCATGTAGAAAAGTCATTTCAGGCCGGGTGCGGTGGCTCATGTCTGCAATCCCAGCACTTTGGGAGGCCAAGGCGGGTGAATCACGAGGTCAAGAGATCGAGACCATCCTGACCAACGTGGTGAAACCCCATCTCTACTAAAAATACAAAAACAAACAAAAAAAATTAGCTGGGCATGGTGGTGCGTGCCTGTAGTCCCAGCTACTCAGGAGGCTGAGGCAGGAGAATTGCTTGAACCCGGGAGGCGGAGGCTGCAGTGAGCCGAGGTCGCGCCACTGAACTCCAGCCTGGTGCCTGGTGACGGAGTGAAACTCTGTCTCAAAAAAAAAAAAAAAAAAAAGAAAGAAAGAAAGAAAGAAAGAAAGAAAAATCATTTCAAACCTCAGGAGTTCAGAGTCTAAACACGGAGGGTTTGGAGTTCATTGTTCTTCCAAACCTAAGATCCTGACTTTGGGAAAATAGTTAAAACCTCAAAAACTTTTGGGCGTCAGATAATTATTACGAAGCAACGTTTAGATACATTTCAGTAACAGTACAGGAATTAAACACATGAATCATAATTTCCTTTGAAACCCACTTGCATTTAAAGATGAAGGGGCAGAGAGAGGCTGCCTCATGAAATGTGGGTGAGGACCCACTGCATTCACAAGGCTCAGAGCCTTGTGGAGACATTTGGGGGAAAGCTGGTCACAACATTTATTCAGCCCCATTTAGGCCATGCAAATTCAGCAGTGCTCAGAGAGTTATTAGCAATCATTTAGGACTGGTCTGGCACAGTGGCTCACACCTGCAGTCCCAGCATTTCGGGAGCTTGAGGCAGGCAGATCACCTGAGGTCGGGTGTACGAGACCAGCCTGACCAACACAGTGAAGCTCTGTATCTACTAAAAATACAAAATGAGCTGAGTGTGATGGCACACGCCTGTAATCCCAGCTACTTAATTGGGAGGCTGAGGCTGAGACTCGCTTGAAACCAGGAGGCGGAGGTTTCCGTGAGCCCAGATCACGCCACTGCGCTCCAGCCTGGGCGACAAGAATGAAAAACTCCATTCCCCCCACCTCCCAAAAAAAATCGTTCATGATTTACAGCTGCTTAACTTGGGCCAACATAAATCATGAAAATTTGATTTGTGGAAACATGCTACCTTTTGAAGTCTTTCCATATTTTCTCTTAGTGAAGTTATATGAAGATTCTCAGAGGTGGCGATAAAAGGTGCTAATAGCAAAAGAATGAAAAATAATGGGGCAGGCTCTTTTATCATTTCCTGACAAATTAGTTGGCTCGTTCAGATTTAAGAAATATTTATGGGGAACTTTTCTATCAAAGTCAAATTTTTTTCCACAGTCAATGACAGTCTCATATAAAACTTGTTACATAGCTTACAAAATATCCTACGATAATTATTATAGGACAAAAACAAATAAATTGGAAAATCAGTGCAAGTAAAACAAGACTTCGGAAGAAATAAGATGAAGCTGAAGCTGTCGTTGGTGAATACAGGGGCCTGTCCTGCAGGAAAAGCACTCTGGGTCCGAGCTTAGAAATGACAAAGACAGAAACGGAATCTTTGCAAACTCTTTTGTCTACTAAGAGAAACAACAGCCATAGCAGAAACAGCACTGGGCGCAGAGAAGAAGGCGCTCAGTGCAGCTGAGACCTGGGAGAGGTGAGGCTAGACAGTAGTGTGGGTCTCCCTTGGGCCCCCGGCCAGGCCTCCCGTCAGAGGGATGAGCGGAGCACACCCAAGCACCCTGCCAGAGTCTTGTTTCTGTTCAGGATTGCTGTCAGAAGCTGATGATTGAGGAAAAGCATCTCTTTTTTCCAAAAAATTTTTTTTTTGAGGTGGAGTTTCGCTTTTGTTGTTCAGGCTGGAGTGCAATGGAACGATCTCGGCTCACTGCAACCTCCACCTCTCGAGTTCAAGTGAGTCTCCTGCCTCAGCCTCCTGAGTAGCTGGGATTACAGGTGCCTGCCACCACACCAGCTAATATTTTGTATTTTTAGTAGAGACAGGGTTTTACCATGTTGGCCAGGCTAGTCTCGAACTCCTGACCTCAGGCCTCCCAACGTACTGGGATTATAGGCGTGAACCGCTGCACCCAGGTTCGGCATATTGAGATGAACTTTAAGCTAATTCATTTCCCACCTGCCTTCTTTTCCAATAGACACATCAGACGATGCTCATTTTCCTGTGATTACCTCCTCTTTGCACTTTACAAACTTTTTATTTGTTTTGTGAGACAGGGTCTCGCTCACTCTGTAACCAAGGCTGGAGTGCAGTGACTGGATCAGAACTCACAGCAGCCTCAAGCCCCCGGGCTCAGATCATTCTCCCACCTCAGCCTCCTGAGCAGCTAGGGCTGCAAGTACACAGCATCACACCCGGCTAATTTTTGTATTTTTTGTAGATATGGGGGTCTCACTGTGTTGTTCAGGCTTGTCTCAAACTCCTGAGCTCAAGCGATCCACCCATCTTGGCCTCTCAAAGGGTTGCAGCCACAGGCGTGAGCCACGCCCAGCCCACAAAGCTTGACAGCCCGAGTTTCCGTTATCATTTAGTTATAAATGTTTTGAAATTCACTCTAATTTCTTCTTTATGCAAAGATTAACTCAAGATGTATTTTGTTACTTTCTGAACATTTGATGCTGTCTGGCTAATGTTAATTTCCAATATAATTTCACTGTAGCTGACAAACATGGTCTGTACGATACATTATATTTGGAATTTGTCAAAACTTTTTTTGTTGTTTAAGAATGTTCCTCATTAACAGCATAAAACTGGATGTTTAATTTCAATCTCCTAGCCTCTGTCTTGTACAAGTAAGATAACTCTCCATGTATTTATTGTGACTATTGATGCAATTAGAATAATTTTAATTTGCATTTTAGTCTGACTTTGCTTTGCTTTTCTCCTCTGCCCTTTTCCTTCTGGCGTGCGTTGGAACAGCAAAGTTTTATCTCTTTAGCTCGTTCCCTTTGAAGGATGTCTGGATGTTTACAGTTTTACATCCTATTAAAGATGACCTAAGCATCTTAGTATGTGACTCAATTTTATATTATCTTACAAAGTTTTGCGTTATTCAGTGTCTCCGCTCTCTTCTTAACAAAGGGTCCTGCCACAGTGTAACCCTCCTCGAACTCTCCGTTTTCCATGCCTGAGCTGCCTGAAACGCTTCCCCTTTACAAATAAGACACAGAAATCAGCTTTGCCAGGAGCTCCCGAGGCCATTTTGCTCAGGGCTTCGCTGTTTTCCCTCTTATTCCCGAGGCTGTTTGCTTCTGGCTGAAGGACGTGTATTAATAAACCTTTCATCAGTGCCTGCAAGTTGTAAATTCAGTTTCCCTACCAGAAAATGCTGCAATTAACCTTCTCTACTGGAAGATATTTTAAGTGGGTATAGAATTCTAGGTTGAGTCATTTTTCCCGAGTACTGTGAAAATATTATTTCATTGGCTTTGGGAAAATATGTATTTTTGCAGATGAGTCATCAGCAGTTAGGCCCTCATTTGCACTCCTCACCTCCTGTGTGTTTCCCTGGAGCCTCTTCCCACCAGATCCCTTTGAGGATCTTAAATACCTATTTTAAAAGTCCTCTTCTGATCCTTTTTACAATTACTCAAGTTTTCGAAAGCCGCCTTCATGACGTCCCCGCGAGCGGGTGCCGGGAAGGCTCCCGTGCGTCCAGTCTCCAGTGAGTTACTTCACCCCTTCCCCTCGGCCCCCTGGCCATCAGCCAGGCGTGGGCAGCTCGGGGCTTCGGCCGTGGAGAATGCTGCCGATTCCGATTCCGATTCCGTCTCCCGGCCCCTCGGTGTCTGTCCCATTTTCGGGTTCCTGCAGGAGAACCCTCCCTGAGCTCCTTCCAAACACCCAGCCTTGCTGGCCCGTCTGCTGGAGCTGAAGTTGCCAAGGCCTGCTCCGGCCCCGACCGCATGGGAGTGAGACCTCCGCGCTGGGCGCTCGGCCGGAGGCTTCCTCTCCTCGTCAGTCCTCAGGAGGGATCTTGGCACTGGGTGAGGCTGTACCTTTGAGAATATTTTATACAGTATCTGAAATTATGACATGTTTGGAGTATGTCCTGGTAGCTCGGCTGAATGTCACACCAGAAAGGGGGAATCCCGCGTGACCGCCCTCTCGAGGGCACCTAAGTCACATGCTGGCTTCCTTCTGCAAGACACAGTTTCCCAGGACACTTGAGGTGAGAGGTAGGCGGTGAGACGCAGGCGGTGGGACGTACGCCGTGAGACGCAGGCGGTGCGACGTTCGCGGTGAGACGCAGGCGGTGAGACGTACGCCGTGAGACGCAGGCGGTGCGACGTTCGCGGTGAGACGCAGGCGGTG